>JAUMHQ010000019.1:3385209-3395665 GCA_032361165.1 Enteromius paludinosus | reverse complement strand
TTTCAGTTTTTTTCTCTGACATCTGAAAAAAAGCTGCGTGCTCCCGCTGGCGGGAGACCCGACCTCAGACGGTTAATGTACAGTATTAATATTTATATTAATAAGCATTGAAGAATTTTATTTATTTATTTAAAATAAATGCCAATTTATTGCTTTTTTTTTACATTGTCCCCCAAAAATATCTCAAGTCATTTGAATTTCATTCATTTGAAATGAAAAAAAACATGCTGACTGTAGAAAATAAAGCATGTAATGTCGTACTTTGTGTATAAACATCAGCATAGTTTGTGTTTCTAACCTATTTTTAGAACAACTTAACTTAAAAAAAAAATCACGTCATAATCCCTAGGAATGGAACCTATGACCTTGGTGTTGCTAGACTACAGGAACACTTTTTACAGTTTAGCAAAATGGTAGTAGCAAAATGCCTCAGACAATTAATTGTCCTGACCCTTTAAATTTGAACTTGGCATTTACTAAACGAGATGTTTTTGCAGAGGTAGTCTAAATTCTCCTCATTTGAACGACTCTGCGCTGATGTACTGAGAATGTCAGAGCAACGAAAACAGATGCAGAGACTTCCGCTCCAGACACAGGTAATCAGTCACTCACGTCAGCGGGGGCGGGACACTGGATTGCCTTGACATCTCATTGCTCAAGGGTCCTGTCCATTTTGACACAAACTGGCTCAGTGTCAAGCACCAGAGATGCAGTCCGTGCCCTCTGGGGCCCTCAAGGACAGAGGAGAGGTGGCCTTGAGCACAAAGGTACTTTTAGACCAGGGACAACCAGGAGTAACCTGGTGGAGAAGGGCACCGCAGGACTAGGACAGCCAGGGGTAACCCAGCAAATTCTTTTAGAGCAGAATAGTGAAGGGTAAACTAATGTTAGGAGCCATTTTTAGCATAGGTTGGTGAAGGACATGGTATACAAACTAGCGTTAGAAGTGGCTTTAGAATAGAATGAGGGAAGGTTTTTGCTGTGTAGGGCATCGCAATTAAGGGCAACGCTGAGATACACTGTAGCAATATATTACATTAATAATACATATAATGATGATGATGCCAAAAAGGGCAGTCAACCATTTGCTAATGCTTTTTGACAGTCCTGGCAGCTGTGTAGCTTCGTTTTATAGTGCTGATTTCTGTAAAACCTTCACGATTCATTAATGAGGAATAAGGAACCAAAAGCATTCTACTTATTTAGCATTTTTTTAGGTATCTGTGAAGCATGCCATCCTTTGTTGCTATGAGAGCTCTCTACAGGACAAGTGGACATCTCAAACCCAATTTGAGGTTTTGTCAGTCACTTTGTAAGTTCCCACAGCTATGGATAGCTATGTTGTCCTCTTTCTTTAGCTCATGTAGGTGATATGGTTGAAGAATTTGTGCCTGACTCTATATGCTTTTACAGTGCTTTTGCTAATCTGCCTCTCAGAGTGCTGGGTAAGGCATGTCTGCGAAAGAACTTCACAGAAATTGACAGTTGTAAAACTGAGGGAGAAGAGGAAAGGAATTTAACACGGAAAATTAATAATAATACAAAAACTGTCTACATTGCTGATGGAGGACTTTTGTTTTATTCATTATTATAAAGCCTATTTCCTGAGCTGTTCTTTACCATACCTAAATAATTTAGAAACAAACAAAACCAATTCTCTCCAATAATTTACTTTTGTGAAGCAATACCCAATCGTCAGGGTTTTTAACTAACACTCCAGGGGGTCTGTGAAGTAGCTGCAAGGGGTCAGTAGGGGAGAGATTAAATCAAGAGTTTCTCTAATGAACTTTCTTTAATGATCTTATGTGCCTTATACTTTGGTGTATATATATATATATATATATTTATATATATTATACACACACACACACACACACACGCAAACATACACATATAGACCACTACTAGGAGTGTGACAAGATACTTATTCCAAGAGATGAGACAAGACGAGACACTGGGTTCACTAAATCGAGAGGAGACAAGATTTTTAGACTTTTTTAAAATCCTCAATATATATTGGGAATATTGAAAAATAAAAAAAACTGTTGTGTTTACATGAGTGACAATAAGCATTTATTAAGATCAGTTACACATTGGACTCTCAAACGTATGCGATCCAGTTTTACTAGTTGTGCATCAAGTGAACTTACAGTACCTAACTGAGAAGGGAATATCATCCGCGTTTGCTTACATGAAACAACAGACGCTGACATGGTAGCTGGCCGTTTTAGTATTGTGTTCGATTCTCCAGAATTGCTTGTGGGTGTTAAAAAGTGGAGAGATATGCTTCAAACAGATGTTTACCGCGAGCGTCTAATCGGGATTTTCTATGCTGAATGACTTGTTGCACAGCGTTCTGTTGTTGTGGGGACATTTCCACAGCCTGAAACGTGACAGTGAAAGAAACGAACTGTGATTGGTTGTTTGACAAGTCGGTCAAACAGCTTTATGGGCGGGCTTTGACCAAGGAAAGCGTCTATGAATTCCAGAGTCCCAGAACTTCAGCCGTCAGTCTGAAGGTCTGGCTACGCGAGACTATTGCACATATATTTAGCTCGTCCATCCGCACTCATCCAAGTATACTTTGAAAGCTGGGCGGACGCGGCCTTAACCTCTTCACGTGTACGATCACACCGGTGTGATTAGAACGTTCAGTGCATCACATCATCAACTGCTGAATTCAGATCTGCTCACGGGCTTTTGCTGGAGCAGAACCAGATCGGACGCACTGAGCGCTTCTTATATTTTCACAAATATGCAGTGTTTTCAACCATATACTGCTTATTTTAGGATTCATGCAGTTAAAAACACATAAGTACTAGCAAAACCATACATATATAGTTTATCAAATACACGGTGATGTCTATGGAAACGGCAATAATGATCTTAAAAAATATGATCTGACAACATGTTTTATTAATAGCATATACAGATGTTGTAGGTTACTATAAATTTTTATCTGCTCTTCTCTTCCTGGTTACCGGAGACTTACTTTAACGTGTTTCGGGAGGAGAGGATTCAGCACGAACTAACATGGCGGCACCCATCACCAGGTATAGATCAACTAACATGGTCATTATAAAAGTGTTTAGACTACCAAATACATTTACTTACACAGATTTCAAAATCAGAATATGAAATATTTCAGAATATAGTCAGTGTGTTTGTGAATATTAATAATAAAAAAGGAAAAATGAAATAAAAACTATCCATGTGTCACACAGGGCTAATGTGACACCTGACGTGTCGCCATGGAAACAATAAGGCTAAACATTCCAAAATAAAGGTCGCCTAAAAAAACTCAGCTAATATACAGTATTTTAAACTCACGTGTGAAAGTCTGCCTACACTAGACGTGATAAAGCAACCATTGAAAACCATTTGGAATGTGTTTCAGCATGTCATAAACAGAACAAGGCTTCAGTTTTCTGTCTGAGATTTGTTGCGTTCCACAAGATCTCGTCACACCCCTAACCATTACCATACAAATGTTTATGGATGGGAAATCTCATGTTCACTAAGGCTGCATCTAACCATTTTCCAGTCTTTATTGCCACACGATTCTTCAGAAATCTTTGTAATATGCTGATTGATGCTTAATAAATTTCTTATTATCACTACTGTTAAATTTGTTATACCTGAAATTCTTGTGAAAACCAATTATGTTCAGGATTCTTTAATGTTCAGTTAGCTCATTTTAAATAGTAAAAACATAATTTGACCAAATATGTCTGTCACTTTTATTAAGTTAATGTGTCCTTGCTAAATAACTGTCTTAAAAAAATCGAAGTAACCTCAAACTTTTGAGAGTACTTTTTAGTGCTATAAGAGGGTCCCTGTGAAATTAAATTGGCTGATTCACAGCTGCCAGAGAGACAAAAAATATGTGTCCAGCTGACTATTTTTGTGTTAGCTCGAACCACCTTTAAGTGTCTCCATTGAAAAGTGATGGGTCATTGAGATCTGGAGACAGACATGGACTCTGGGTTGAAGTGGGGCACTGTTCTTACTTAGAGAGAAGTAGGTAATTATGTCATGATGTGCCATAATTGGCACTGTCAAAATTTTCATGAGATTGAAAGAAAAAGTATAAAACACTAGTTCGGTTAGGAGTGGGATTTCACACTTTAAGAAAATAAGGTTTCTTTATTAATCCTCTACAACTGTATAAATGTTCAATATAAAAGGCATTTAATTGCAGTATAGAGAAATATGTACAGAACATGGTACGCCACATTGCAGCTGACATCCTCATCCAGAGCTTTTGTTGTCATGGGGGTAATTATCATGAGCATAATCAAGTTTGATTTAAAAACAGGGAAAAAAAAGACAAAAACATATTATTATGTATCTGTTGTAACTGTCAAAACATGCAGTGTAGTCCTGTCATGAAATATGTTCATCCTTTATTTCTGATGGCCTGAGACAAAAGTCAGAAGTGTCAAAATGACAATATTTCCAGTTAGTGAACAAAGCAAGCAACGATGCTCACTTGTTTTATAGTGCATTGTGAAATGTTTTGAGCGTTTCAGTGCAATCGGGTCTAAAAACTGCAAACTCCCTAGGCAGTTCCTTGACTACTGAACTAGGGAGATGATTGAGACGCATCCAAGATTTGTCCTGGAGTTTTTGGCTTAGGTCCCAAGTCAGATTCAGTATGTTTGCCAGAAAAAAAACCCTGTCTGAAAAGCAGCTTGCTTATATTTTATGTAGGGATAATTTTAAAAGGACGAGTTTGGTAATTTTCATCAATCTTTGTATTGTTACAAAGGAGCAATATATGTGCATAAACAGTGTGTACTCTTTCATCATGTTGCCTGCACCCAGATCACCTTGTTTTGCATCATCTGACAGACTTTTGACAGCTTCAGGTCTTTTGCTGACAAATAAACAGAGATCTGAGTGCAGATAACATGGAGAACGCATACACATTGTTCATTTACATGCACTACATATTGTAACAATACAAAGCTTACTGATAGGGCTGGACAATATACTGAATAATAATATATATTCATGCGCATGTCGTCAGTATAGCCGGTTCTTTGATGAGCGGGAAATCACCTTCACCTGTTTCTCCAGTCTCACGGCCAATTTGTACGTATTCGTACAAGGTGGAAAATGTGTGCTAATTCGTATCAATTTGTATGAGTTCACTTTTGTCTAAACCCCAGTGATGAGTGGGTTTAGGGCTGGGGTTAGGTGTAGGTCAAATTCCTATGAATTGTCAACTCGTAAAGTATGTATTATCTAGCAAAAAATGTAAGAATTCGTATGAGTAAAATTGATACATAAAACTGCATGTCTTTATGTTTACATACTTTAATATCTTTCATTTGTGGAAACCGTAAAAACGTGCTGTCAACTGTCCTTGTGAATATACAGTATATAACATCAATCATTTGTCAAAAGGTTGGATGTATACGGAACTGGAACTGGTAAAGAACCCAGGATTTACCTGAAAGGATTTACCTAGGATATTTAGGATTTACTCCTTTAGTTAAATCCTAAAGGATTTACCCCAAAAAAGTGCTAATAAAAATGTTAATCTGGTTTGTGATTGACCTGGATTTCACACATTTTATACTGCATACCTGACAGAAAATGTAGTGAATTCATTATACTTAAAATGGTAATATTATTATTTTTAATCTGCTTTTTAAATAAAGATATATATTAGTTTACCATGTTAAGTTTTAGTGATAGCAGCGGCAGGTCTACCTGTGCTATTGCTTAAAGCATTCAGTTTGTAGAACATTGTCCTGCATTTGCTTTGCTACTTTGGTTTTCATAAGCTAATTTTGTTCATAAGAGACCTCTGTTTTTTTTTTTCCTTTTTTTAAATAGACATCACATTTCCATCTTCGTATATATGGACATCATTCCTGATCTAGGTCAGGTGACATACTGTACTATAAAGTATTGCATATGAAAATGGGAGTACCTTGTTACAGCATGTTTTTCGCTGTTATTTATTTATAGCTTTAGGAGAGCAGAGATGCACCTTTGTTTTGAAAACAGCCATGGGATTTCATCGTCTGACTGGAAAAATTGAATTATTCAGAAAACCAGGCAAATCATAAAATTGAGTTCTGCAGAGTACACCGCTGTTCGAGAGTTAAAATCAAATATTTAGAACCAGTACTTTTTGAACATGTTCCAGTTACATTCCTGTTTACTTGGCTTTGTTGCAAGTGCCCGTGCATCATCAATGGAAGGGACCCTCTATGAAACGCATGTAATTGCGGGATATTCCTGTCAGCTTCATGATTTTAAGAACAGAAAGGGCATGTCCTGAAAACATATGGTACATGTTTTAAGCAGCTAAGTCCTCCCGACAAACTCAAAAACAACAAACTTAGTGAGCAGATGCATTGCTATTCAGTTAGGACTAAGTGCCAGATACAACAGCGAGACTGCTAATGAAGTGTGCTCATCAGGGATGACTCAAACTGGCACCTTTTGAAGGTTTGATTGCCTGCTGGACAGGAACTGGTAGCGATGGACACTGCATGTGTAGTACTGGTGCCCAGATCTGTTTGCAGTGTGGAGAGATGACCATAAGCATCAACATATGGAGGAGAGGGAGTTCGAAACACCACTGGCAGGAAAACCTGTTGGACAACAACTTCGAGACGGACATATGGCCAAAAACACCACATGTCTGTCCCTCCTGAGACAAACCTTTGGAGTGCGTGTGTTCTTCGTGAGATTGGGCTGGAAGTATCTGTTTTGAAACTCTTGTCCTTGATTATTCAGCAAAAGATTTGACAGATGTGCAATTATGCTGAGTGTATTCTTGTCACGGCTGTTTTAAAATGCTAAATCAACTTTGGAGAATACACTTGTCATTTTGTGATCAAGAGATTGCCTGGAAATGTTTGACTCCATATTAAAGCTGGTTATTGACACAGACTCAATGGATTCGATGTCAGTTCACAAGCTTGGGATTTCGTTAAAATGTAATCTTGATTCAGTTCGATTTGATATCAGTTGATTTGCATGTAGGGTACAAAATAGTTTTGTTTTGTTTTTTTCTTAAGAAAAATCTATCAACAAATGCTCTATGGAATCATTGTAAAGTTGTGATTTGGTGTAATAGTAAAAATTAAAATGTGAAATTTTGTCATTGTTAACAAGCATATTGGCATCTTTCAGTGGTTGAAACACTGATCAAATTGCAAAATACATTTCTGTACGTCACATTGTATCTTTCAGTAACGTCTGATGTTAATTTATGTTTATTGCATGCTATAACTAGTAATACAGAGGAAGAGGTGATTGGTTCAGGATAAAAAAAAATGGTTTGAACTGAAATGTTAATAAAACTGATGGAATTTGGAATCTGAGACTCATGTTGAAAGTAACAACACAAAGCTAATTGTGATTTATTGGATATTAGACAGCTACAAAAAGAGTTTGATCACACATCAACTGAAAACAGGACAGACTTAAAGATCGATTCTTGGGATCAATTAATCAAAATCATCAAAATGAGAACTGGTAAAATTCAATATTTTCAACCCAGCCCTACTGTGTGTGTACGTACATGAACCTGGTCTTTTCCCATAAATGTGTGGTTCAGAGCCCCTGTGATAGCAGTGTCTCCTGAAGGGTCTTGGCAGCACATTTGCTCCAGGATTGAGCTAATTAAGCCTGGACTATTACAGGTCAGGCTTACAGGATCAATACAGCTCTGGTGCTCATGTGACAGTCTCTCTCTCTCTCTCTTTACCTTGCTATTGAATTTCCCACTTTACATCGTAGAGCGTGACTCCAACGCACACACCTGCAGCCACTGTCAACATATGAACTGGGCCCCAACAGAAACATAGGAACTTCCAATTAGTCCTTTCTAGCTTAGAAAATGTGGAAGGAAGATGACAGCTCTGGCCTCTACCCCTCTCGTTATTTGAACAGATTCCACTAAAATGGCTTGTTAAGGAAGGGTACAACTGCCCTTTTAAAGATTTGTGGTTTTGCTGTATTTTTTTGCCCCCCTTACTCAATAATGTGGTAAATTTAGACTGCCAAACATTGTCATGACATGACACTTAGGTATGACATAACTGGTTATTGTTTACTTTTTTTTTTTTATTACCTTAACATCTAATAACATGTATATAACATTGTATATGACTGTTCAAAGGTTTAGAGTTAAAGGTTTTTTTTTTTGTTTGTTTTTTAATTAAGGTTCAAGCTTATAAAGCCTTACAAGATTAAAATAAATGCTGTTATTGCTTACATTTCATCAGAGAATCCTGAGGGGAAAAAAACAAACAAATAAAACACAGTTTTCATCAACCTGGGCTTATTGGAATAATGTACCTCTTTTCTGCAAAGCTGAAAAAAATATATACAGTACATATGAATGACTGCAATTTCCATTTGAAATGAACACTAGAGGCAGTACATTTTAGTTTAATAAAGGCTAATTTTCACACAATTAGTTGCAGAATGTTATGTTACAGTAAGACTGCACAATTTAAAAACTGATACACCTGTTCGAATCCCGTGTAAAGCGGTTCGAGAAAATGGCTCAAATCAGTGTAAGGAAGTTAAAATGGCATGGCTGTATCATGCTTTTAAATTACTTCACATTTGTTAACACTATTGGGTAGATTTAGGCTTTGTGTAGGGGATATTTCCAAAATGATAGAGCATTAATCTTAAGTGACACTAAATTCTGAACGGCCACAAAACAGTACGTACCTGTACCAACCTAATACATATGTGCCATCGTTGCGAATGGTTGTGTGGTTTAACACCACTCTCTGGATTACATATTTCTTGAACACCAAATCACTACCTAGTCTCATGACATAAACATACCTGTGTGCACTTTTAGCAAGACACAAAATATGTACCAACAAGTACTGCAGTTACTGAAAATAAAAGAACAATAGAGGCAGTAAAATTACAACACCTTTGCTTTTCACACAAATTTATAGAGTTGTAATTAATAAACTGTCATTTTTGCACAATTAGTTGATCATGTTATGACTTCAATATTAATATACTGGGAGATTTGATGCTTTTAAATGTTAGCATCACACATGCTACGCATGTTTGTTTGGTAGCTCACGGAGTACGGAGACATACTTGAGAGGCTAGGAGCACCAGTTAAAATCCTGTGTAGCTACGGTTTCACAAAAGTCTGCATAATAGAAAGTTGAAATGACATGGTTGCATCAACAAATGGCATATTGCCAACATGGTAGAGCATTAACTTTTAGTAACAGTTCGTGGATATTTAAATAATAAAAACGTACCAGGGTGTCATGTATTTAAACCTATGTTTTTAGCGCAGGTTGCCAAATCAGCATATCCCAATGATTCCTGAATGATTATTGTGACACTTATTTTGTGATGGCAAAGTTAAACTTTAGGCATATATACAGTATTGTGGCGAGGCAGCCGCCTCACCTGGCAATCATCACCTCTCCCGTCTCTTCTTCTGCACCCTTCGCCTGGCTCCCGATAGGAGTGGGCGGATGAGAGGAGGGGCGCAGGACTGGACAAGTCTGGTGGCGTGTGATGAGGCGCACCTGAAAACTAATGGTGCCTCATCACTGACACCATTAAAGACCGAGCGTGCCTCTCCTCAGGAGACCGGTTTCTTACCCCGCCCATGCACTCTCCTCGTGGGTCCACTCCTTCATGGAGCCAACCAGCACAGTGGGCTCCATGTGATGGCGTCATCCCCTCTCACTCCGTTAAGATTGGAGGATCCGCGACGGGGCGGAGGACCGCTGGAGATGGTCCCCCAGCCACACTAAGGTTAAGTGACTTTGAATAGTAATAGTCATTACACTGTGGTTGGTGGTGAGCGTGATTTCACCAAGTACAAGATGTTCCTGGATCAACATCCTTGTTGATCCTGGAACAACATTTCAAACAACCAATAATGTTTTAGGCTTATGATCATGGTTAGGTGCTTCTACACCCTTGTTAATCAGCTATCATTTACCACTGATTTTAGGAATACATTTTGGATGGGGTAGGTTTAAGGGTAAGGATTGGGATAAGTTTATATTTTTGGACCGTAATGTTGATCGAGAGCCCAGAGAGGTATCCCTGCCCACTCCGACCGTAGGAGCCTGGTTGAGGAAGTCAGTACTCCGCCTCTTCTCTGGACCCTTCCCCTACGAACACTGCCTGACCCTCACCGTTCCAGGAGCACGACGAGGACACCAGTTCCCTTTTTATTTTTGGACATTTTTTCCTCCTTGGACACTTTATTTTGTATTTATTTTGTAAATAAAAAGCCTCTCCGAGGCCTGACGCCACTCCCACTGTGTCTGTCGTTGGCTCCTTGCATGACAATATTTAAATAAAAATTAATAAATAAAAAAACTGTTTTAACTAACCAGATGTACCTCTTTCTTTCTTTCTTTCTTTCTTTCTTTCTTTCTTTCTTTCTTTCTTTCTTTCTTTCTTTCTTTCTTTCTTTCTT
>JAUMHQ010000019.1:3349963-3363618 GCA_032361165.1 Enteromius paludinosus | reverse complement strand
TCTGTGGGATATTGTGAAGAGAAAGTTGAGAGACACAAGACCCAACACTCTGGATGAGCTTAAGGCCGCTATCGAAGTATCCTGGGCCTCCATAACACCTCAGCAGTGCCATAGGCTGATTGCCTCCATGCCATGCTGCGTTGAAGCAGTCATTTCTGCAAAAGGATTCCCGACCAAGTATTGAGTTTATAACTGAACATAATTATTTGAAGGTTAACGTTTTATTTTATTGGTCGGATGAAATATGCAAATTTTTTGAGATAGGAATTTTGGGCTTTCATGACTTATATGCCAAAATTATCAATATTAAAACAATACAAGGCTTGAACTACTTCAGTTGTGTGTAATGAATCTAAAATATATGGAAGTCTAATGTTTATCGGTACATTACAGAAAATAATTAACTTTATCACAATATGCAAATTTTGTGTGTACATGCACACAAAGCTCGTCAAAACCTTATTGGCTAAAAAAATTGTAAAAGAGCATGTGACCTTCCATTCTGAGTGAGCACAATGTTTCTCCTGTACTCTGTTCTTTATACAGCCTCTTGGCACATCGGCTCCAGGTGAACAGGGGCTCTGAATTCTGGTCCTGAACCTGCCTGAATGGTGCAAAGAGCACCTGTGCAGGTTGTGACGGATTATGCAGGGAAGGTAGCTGCCTGCGTGTCAACGACAGCAGTTTTGATTAAGTATTTAATGATGAAGTGTCCATACCGGTGTGAGAGAGACAGGTTACCTGTCATCCCCCACCCAGTCCACCACCCCTCCTTTCTCTCTTCCTGTCGCCCCTACAGTCATTTGCTCTACCCTTCTTCCTCAGCAGTGCAGTGCTGGCAGAAGGCCCTTTGACAAGCTGATTCATGTTCTCTCTGGCACAGGCCTCTCAAAACAATTTAAGAATGAAATATTGTCTTCTCCCTCTCTAATGTATGACACTTCCACTTCTGTTCCCCGCTGCCTCTTCCATCTCATCTGACCTGTAGGGTTTGTTCAGACTGAAGGGTCCTGTGAGGTGACCTGAGGCCCGGAGGAGCATTTGTGTAAGCTATTAAAAGTGAAGTGAGACACAGAGGGAGCTGAACCAGAACCTCTGACCTCACAACTGGGACATTGGGGAATCTCTCCTGATATCTACTTTCATAACTCATGAAACCACAGACAAGCACTGTTTCTTAACAAAGTTTGTTTGTAGAGTAAGCAAGAATAGCTTTTACATGGAAGTACATTACTTGCATTAAATCAAGAGCCTTTATTAGGTTGTTTTTTTAGACACATTTAAATGAACTTACTAGTTAAGTTGTCAACAGCTTTGTGGTCATAAGTGCTATCGAGAAATCGTTTGGCACATTTGCAAGTTTAAATCTAAGGGCTGTGCTGCCATTAATTGCTCAATACGAATGTTAATAAAATCTCAGAGGGCCTCATTTAGCCTGTCAAATATTTCCTTGAATATCTTACATTCTGATAAACTACTTCAATCACACAAAGGGCTGTAAAATTAGTTTAAAAAAATAATCAAAAGGATCCTTTCTTGCCCTATGTTACAGAAATGCATCTTGACACACATAATTCAAATGGTGATTTCTATAGAAGCCAGTGCCATGTTCTGATTCATCGGATTGAATGGTCTCTTTCTGTTCATTTTCTGTCATTTCATATTACATTTTGTTCAAAGCATATAAAAAATATTTTGCAGATGTCTCTTCTTGGTTAATGGGAGATCAAAGTCTGATAGATTTTTTTTATTAGGAAAGTACACAACTCGTGTGCCTTGATATATTTCATGTTCGATGTGTATTCATGCCTTTTTGTATGTATTTGCGGCCATAAAAGATTGTCGAAATATTTAAAAAATACCTTGCAGCTTTTATTACCATTTCTAATGCTTATATTCATTACTCTCACTCTAAAATCTGAGCTTTTCTTCATTAATTTGATGAGAAAAACAGTATAAAATGAGAAAATTGTGATGACTTCTTGCTCACCCCAATAATACAAGCCCTCAGGCCCAGGAACTGTGGTGTGAACACATCTCAAATCTGTAGATTGCATTACCATCAAAGAATGAAGTGACCTTTGCTACAAAGTTTAAAACCCAATTTATTCTCTGTCCTATTATAGCCATCCTATCTCTACCCTTGCAAAATTGATCGCCATTTCACACGACACTACTGTGTCGAGGACTACTGCATTTCAGATTTGTTTGTTAAAAAATCCTTTGAAGACACAGAGGCCTCACGCTCAAGGTTAAAACCAATATAAAGAACAGTTGTTTCATGATGAGCAGTACCTCTGACAGGGTCTGGAACTAACAGGACTAGATCATGACTACAGCCCCCAGGAAGAGCTCCGGGTCTCTGGGGGAGAGCTGAAAAATCAGGCCCCGGAGTCATAGTGAGCAAGCTGGACTCTTTGAAGCTGGATTAGCTCAGGTGAATCAAAGGCAAATGTGCCTCACTTTCACCCACTTGAGCTCTAGTCGCTGGTAATTCATCTTCCTTTTTTGACATTTGGCACCCCAAAAGTTTGGGTCAAGAGAGGGAAAGGCAGACAGTTTTCTGTGCAGATGTCTGTGTGTGTGTGTGTTAATGTGTTGGGGAGAATTCTGTCATAATTCTGTTCTCTCTGCTCTTACTCTGACTTTCTGCATTTCAAGGGGGCAAAACTATTGTAAATTTTAGACCTTTTTTGGTACACTTCCTTTTTTGTAAAATGTACAAATCTTGCTATATATGTATATAGCAAGTACGTATATATAGCATATAATACTCAGGCTGGAATGAGTATTTTAAAAAACTGTTGATCTATTGGGAGTTTCAGACAAAATCATCTCTAGGGTTTACAGAGAATGTTCTAAAAAAAGAGAAAATATCCAGTGAGTGGCAGTTCTGTAAGCAAAAATGTCTTGTTGCGGTCAGATGAGAGTGCACAGACCGGTTCAAACTGATAGGAAGACAATTCAAATAACCATTCATTTCAACCAATACTCAGAAGAGCATCTACAGTACGAATGCAGAACACGTTGAAACTTGAAGCTGTTGGGCTACAGCAGCAGAAGACCATACCATGTGCCACCCCCATCAGAACAGGAAACTGAGGCTATTTGCATAGGCTCACCAAAATTTGACAATAGAAAATTGAAAAAAGGTTGCCTGGTCCGATGCAACAGTAGAATCAGATTTTGGCATAACCAACATGAAATCATGGACACACCTTGTTTTATATGCAGGTTGGTGGTGGTGTAATGGTGTGAGGGGAAAACTTTGCCATGGCCTACTCAATTGCTGTTGTTGACCATGTCCATGCTTTAATGACCACAGTGTGCCCATGTTGTGATGGATGCTTTCAGCAGGATAATGCACCATGTCACAAGGCTCAAATCATCTCAAACTTCTTGAATATAAAAATTCACAGTATTTAGATGGCCTCCACAGTCATCAGATCTCAATCCAATAGAGCACCTTTGGGATGTGGTGGAACAGAAGATTCACATCATGCATGTTATCATGTCAATATAGACCAAATTCTCTGAGGAATATTTCCAGAACCTTGGTAAATCTGCACCACGAAGAATTAAGGTTTTATAGGCTATAGGCTGTAAGATTTGGCTGTGAGTGATTTCATATTGTTTAATTTGAATTAATTGATCAGTCTTCCAGTAAACTTCCTGTAGTATGCAGTGGGAAAAAATTTTAAGTGTATGTTGTTGTTGTTTTACAATGCTGGGCAAGTGCATTGTGGTTGTGTGGAAAAAACAATATAGAGACTTAGTTCTGACTGGTTGTGATTGGCTTTGATTTGCAGTGTATTGCAGTGCACAGTATTTTTTGCTTTTAGCGTGGAAACTTTTTACTTTTAAAAAACAAAACTTACAGTAACAGAAAAAACTAAAGTCAGCTTAAAGATTGTAAATATCTAAATTAAAATAAAAACAATAGACCCTGATCAAACGCACAACAGCTTGAGAACCCCTAATCACTAGCATGCAAATCATTAATATTTTGAATGCAAGCATGTTCGGTTTCAGCACACATCAACACAATCGTAACTCCAGGCCATGTTCTGTTTAACAGCGCTTTGCATTTGAAAACAATTAGAATCTGGGCCCCGGGGCCCGACAGTCACTTGATAATGCATTTTGGTGTTGAGCAATGACATTTTTCATGCACATGTTAAAAGCATCTTATATGTTCACAAAGTGTGATGGACGGGTAATGGAATGAAAAGGTGCGATGGTTCTTCATGGTTCTCGTTATCCAGCGTAGGATGTGTTCTCACCTCCAGTAGAAGGTGGTGAATTTTCATTAGATGAGATCACAGATGAAGAGGCTCTCAAACGCATAGTTCATTTACACAGGCATCAGACATTAGTCTCTAATGGAGTCCTGTGGTGTCAGGCAGTTTGCACACCCACAGACTGACACACATGTATATGCACCCACAGAAAGAATTTTAAACGGCATAAACAATTTAAGTTACATGCCATAAAATTTAAAGTATTTCTTTTGCTGAGTTTGTTGCATTTCTAATATGCCAGTTCTAATACTGAGCACTTTTTAATCAGCTCATGCATATAATATACAAGTACGTTACACTCCAGTACAAGTAACAAATTTCAGCACCTAGGACAGCTCCTCTCATAGAAAGCACTGCAAAATCCACAGCATTTCAAGCTGAATGCTTGATGAAAATTTTAATCTTTGCCACATTGTAGATATATCTTATAAAACCGTAGCTTAAATTTAAGGAAAATATATGCATGTGTAAAGGGAAAATTTATTGAAGGTTTTCAAAGAAAAATGGCAGAAATAATCTCAATTATCAAAATAATTTTTCATTATTTTCCCTCCTAATTCAGTGTCTCACATTTCTTATTTTCTGAAATGTATATATATAAACATTTATTGTAAGTGGAAAACTTCCAAATTGCGAAATAAAAAGTTTAATTCCATGGCAGAAACAGGCTTCTGTAAAAAAAACTGTCTGCTTACACAATACAGTACTAGCAATGCACCGAACAGTGCATCTATTTGTGCAAGTACCATGAGCTGCAAAATTGTTTATAGCTCTTTTTGTTGAGTTGAAACAGAATGAGTATCAGATGAATCCATTTTCTTGGGTTCCATTTACATTATGGCTTTGCGTAATGGCAAACCAATTATAATGTGTAATTACTCAACAATAGTTTCCTGTATTGTGAAACTTTGCTTGCCCATTACCTTTTTACTGAACCATTCAGAATTGGTTTGATTTTCAATTTCAGATTGATTGCATTTTTCACACAGCAAATTGTACTCTGTCATTATCCTAATAATGGCTAATTGCATTTTAAATATGCGATAGATTATAAATTCATATAATGAGGTCCGGCAGTTCATTTGCGCCATAAATCTTTGTCAAGGTAATTTGTGTTTGTAATAATACTTGAGCTCGTGGGCTACCAAATTAATTAAAATCGATTGGGCCAAAAACATAAATCAAACTAATATATTTTCTAATTACAGGTTGTCACCTTTTGTGTTTCAGGTAGCTATTTGTCAAGTGGTTGTTAAAGTGGTGCGTGTGCGTGTTTGTGTGCACTCGTATACTCAACATGCTTTGAGAATTAATCAAAGGTAGTGACAGTCCCGCACTGTGCAGGCCGATTAGTGTTTTTTTAGTGTGTGTGTGTAGGTGCAAGCAAACAGGTACATTGCACTCGGAGAGCACATGGATATGACTGTAAATTGATTTCCTACTGTTAATTGGTCAACTATCTAACAGGGCCGAGATGCACTTCCTCTAAAGATTGCGAGATCACTCATCCATTTACACTTCGGGCTGCTCCACTGACCTGCTGTAATGTACAGGATGTGCGTTCATCTGAGAGCACTATGACTCTGCTCGCTCCACCTAATCTGATTTGTGTAGCAGGATTGATTACAATGTAATGTCTGTTTCTCTGGGTTAATGTATTAATGTAGCCAGCTCTTTGACTGCCTCAGTGCCAGACAGACACTAGGGTATCGATTTATGCCTTTTCTTGTCTAATTACTAGGGCGGAGAGCTGTACGACAGGCTGTTGGGAAACCTTACCGAACTGCACTCAGCCAAGCTCGAAAATTACATCCATAAATGCAACTCTTTTCACTCAATTGTTTTCAGTGCACAAGCCATGATGGCTTTGCAATAATGAGGTTAGGGGTTTTAGCAACACTGGGAGAAATTAAGAGCGTTTTGTCTTCGGTACGTTTGCCCCTCTAATTGAGCTGTGGAGACATCAATATGAAGGTTGTAGTATTATGCAACAAAGTCTCTAACATCAATCCTGCATCTCCTTCTATGAAAAAGCAAAATAGATGCATTTCATTTCCATTTCTTTCTATACCTTTTTTTGCCCACATACAGCATAATAGCAGGAGACGGCGTTCGAGCAGAGTCTCAAATGAAGAGCTTATGTTTAGCAGGCGGAAGCCGAGGTAGCAGAGATAATATTTCCCAATATTGATCTCTCATGCTCTCATTCCAAACTGAAAAACGGACCTGAGGGATCAGAACACAAAGTTAACACAGTCATTAAACGACAGAAAGATTGCATAGGTCAAGCCTGAGTGTATGTGTGTTCATTCCTCCGCTCGCTGGCGCGTATCACGGCTGATAATCCTCCATAAAGTACCAATCCAAACTTCAGATTGCCCTTCACATCTGAAGGCTTCTGTTCTGTTAAGCAACTGTGTAGAAGAAAAAGTAACATAAGAGAGAACAAGTAAGAGGAAATGGAGAGAGAGGGCTTAAAGAAGAGAGAAACTGGAAAAGGGAGAAAGAGAGCAGAGATGAAGTCTGCAGTGCCATCTAGTGGCCATTTAAATATTCAAAAGCTGGGATCTTGTGAACCATAGAGCAGTGAGATTCTCTGTTTCCATTTTTTGCTGCTCCTCTTCTTTTCCTTACTTCTTCTGCATTGTTGTGCAACTTGTCGAACTTCTACTCATTTTCTACCCAATTTCCCCAATGGCATTCTGAGGACGGATGGGACAAATCGCAACAGACATGAAAGCCTCCCTCTCCGCCGTCCCTGGCCTTCTCCTCGGCAGGATTCCTCTGATTTCATCATCTACATGTTTCCACCAAGTCTCCTGCGTTCGGATTATGCCTCTTCCCATCGGGGGACACCCGGGAACCGAGAACATGGTTTGGGAGATAAAGGAGGAAATAGAGCGAGAACAGACAGGGAGAGGCATGATTGCCACGGGAACAACAGGAAAAAACAGACGGTGGCATGGTGAGGAGGTGATAGTGTCCGATGGCCTCTTGGTTCTCCTCAGATGCTGATAGACCCCGGAGCCAGTGGCAAGACGCGTGATGCGTGTCCCCTGGCACCGGTTCACGGTGGCCCTCTCTCGCTCTCTCCTTGGCAGCACCCAGAATCCTCCAGGATTAATCACACCCTGGTTGCATGGCATCTGTCACCCCCAGCTTGGCCAACTGCACAGCATGACATGATTAAACGTCCCCAGGCATGGAGCTCGCATGGCTGAGAGCAACTCTTCAGCCCAACCAGCCTCAGATCGTCACTCACTCAGGGCTAGGTAGGAGATACAGAGCTGCGTAAGTCTTTGCACTCCCCCGATATCCACCTAGAGAACTTAAAAAGGAATGAGGAAAGGACTGAGATCATATCAGCAGACTGCATCTTGTGTTCGAAAGCCGTACTGTTTCTCTTCTTTTCTCTCATTGTGTTTTCTTTTTCTTTTCTTTTTTTATATCTAGACTATGCTCTTTGCTTTTCCTCTCTTGTCTTTGTCTTCTTTAATTAAGTGATACAGTGGAATGCAAGACACCCCTTTTGACCATAATACTTTTGATTCAGACCGTTGCTGTCAGTACAACCAAATAAAAAAGCATGTAAAATTTGTGCTCTTTTGTGGCTGTCTTTTATTCATTTTTATTTCAAAAAGCAAATCAAAGCCGATCAACAGGGCAAGGTTATCTGAAACCATCTCACCTGACCTCATTCCGACCTTGGAATGAAAAGAACATTTGAAGAAACAGCTTCTATTCTTCAGATATCGAAACGATGCAATTATTTTGAATGCAGCACTCAAATGGCTAAATTAAGTTTATAAGTCTAGAAACTTTTCAGTTTTTCTATAGAAGCGCAAATGGCTAGAAGGGCCGTGTGCCACAAAGAGGAAATATTCCTTCATTCTCCTTCTTATGGGTGCAGAACCAGAGCACATATTAATAATTCAGCAAGTTTAAGTTCAGTTAAAATATGCATTCTAATTGGGCCTAAGTGTGTGCACTCTGCTGCCATTTTTTTTCTACCCTGACATATTTGATGAACATGATCCAGTTTTTTCATGTTGAAAAAATATAGCTTACTTGTGATAAAAACAAACTGGCATCAACAATCTTCGGTATTGACTGTTTAATGACACATTTAATTTGTGTATGATGCAGGAGGAGAAACATTCAATACCTGTGCCTGTGACTTTAAAACTGAAATGGTTTATGAGTAATCCAGAGGCACCTATGCACATTTTTTTCTGCTGTTAGGCTTCCAGGCAGCACAAGAATACCTCATTAATTTCATGTCATTTTACTGGTATGTTTCAATTGAAATGTGACTGAATCGGACTGTAAAGCCAGACTGTGGGCTCATTTATTCTTGACTACCATTGAGGCCGAATCCTAGCTGGATATCTTGTAAATAGAAGCCAAGAGCTGTGCTACTGTTTAAATAAACTACTATTCAAAAGTTAATATTAAAATGTCATTTATTCCCGTGAAGCAAAACTTTTAGCCATTATTCCAGCCTTCAGTGTCACACGATCCTTCAGATATCATTGTAATAAGCTCATTTGGAAATCAAGTAAGATTTTTTTTTATTGCTATCATTGTGAAGACAATAATTCTGCTTAATATTTTAGCCAAAGGTATGTGGAAGCAGTCCCGTGGATGGCGTGAGGCGTATTGCGTTGTGTAATTAGTGACAAGTGTGAGAGAGTACAAAACAAAATGCCAGTCATAAATTAGAAGCACAGAAGGATTTGTTTAGAAAAATGTCGATATAAGCCAAGAGGTGACTGGTTTTCCTTTCTTAAAATATAAGAAATATAATATTTCTTTCCTTTGCTTTTACTTTTTCCAGTGGCACGTGCGTGACACATACATCCTACGACATCCGCCAGGTCTGCTTCCAGTTACAACATTCAGCAGAAGTGAGAGAGAAGTGTTTATTACGTGTGAAATATGGATATTTATCTCACAAAAACACATGGATTTGCTACAGAAGGCCTTTATTCACCCCCCTTTATTCATGAGTGCTTTATTTAACATGTTTTAGACTGTTAAAGCGAAATACCCTTCCACTGCAATGATAAAGCTTAGAAGTGCCAATCTGATTGGATTCATCTTTAAAAAAATGTATGAAAGTAGGCTAATTATTTCACTTTGTGCATGTGTAAAATTTTCTATAGAAATGGAATAACCAATGAATTCTATAACAGGTGCTTATTTCAGTCAATCAAATTAATCACATGCAGTTTGTAATTCAGGCCTTGTATATTAGATTGTGTTCATTGTGTTTGAACTGATAGTATGGTGTATTTGGTTTAAGATATGATCTTGCTATACATGCTTATACCTTTGAATATGAAAAACACAGTTATATGGAGATGGCTAGTTGTTGTATTAATTAGGCTGTGTGTGCACATGATGCTACCTCATTTAGAATAATCCAGATTCATCACGATTAAAATAAGGGTAAGAGGAAATCATTGTATACGAATCTGCTTGCATAATTTTCCGTGCACATTTTGAATTCCAAATAGAAAAAAATTTATTGAGAAACTTTTGGGCCAGTATAAGACTCCTCCGCCATGGCAATGTGTAATGCATTTGCTTGCAGTGAATGTCTGACTATTGGACTTTTTATTGATCAAAGAGCACAGGGTCATAGGAATAAATAATATAGATCATTATACTTTTTTCTGTCTCTCTCTCTCTTCCCCTCTCCTCTCCTCATAGAAGAAGAGCAACAGCACACACGCACAAGCACACACTTAAATACATGTACAGATGTGTTCAAGGGTGGAAACGGAAGACCACAATTATACTGTGACGCATGAAACGCTATTGA
Organism: Enteromius paludinosus; assembly: GCA_032361165.1. Taxonomy (NCBI): domain Eukaryota; kingdom Metazoa; phylum Chordata; class Actinopteri; order Cypriniformes; family Cyprinidae; genus Enteromius; species Enteromius paludinosus. Next base: position 3,353,490 of record JAUMHQ010000019.1, on the reverse strand, counting down.
ACGTCAACTTACCAGCGCATTCAAGCACACACACACACATACGGTTGGCATGGTAGGTGTGGAGTGATGGTCGGTCTTTCTGGAGTGGACTGGAAGCTTTGATCCCTCTGTCATCAGTACATTTTTCTTCTCATGGCTCGCTGAAATAATAAATAGCAGGCAGACCACCACAGCAACTGTGCTTTGTTGCCATGGCAATCGCAAAGAAACTAATTATTACCTGGCAGGGTGGAGATAAGGCTTAGGAACAGAAAGAGAAAGAGTGTGTGTGTGTGTGTGCGTGCATGTGTTTGAGAGGCAGAGAGAAGTGATAGAATGTAAGCGAAAGAAAATGAGCAGATATAAAGGCGGCCAAGCAGAGGATGAGAACTGTATACAAAGAAATACTCGTAACCGAATGGAAAGCCTTTCTTGAAAGAAGGCCCACTGCCTGCAGGGCACGATGCCTCTGGCCTTCCCTCACCTGCTGAGAGAACACACTGGCAGATCAAGAGGAGCTATAGACTCATGCTAAAGAGCTAAACGGAAATGTAAGAGGGGGTAACTGACAGAGAGAGGCTACACTTAAGATTTCATCCATGGGCTTATAAAAAAAAAACACCAGCCTATCAAAAGAAACACATGGTCAGTCTTTTGTTATAGCAGTTGAGTATTATTGTATAACTCCTGTGAACATCAATCGAATTTTGTAGTTTTAGAGATCAAACTGTGAAGTTGAATCATGTATAGCAGTTCAAATAATTGGCGTAATGTCATTTATTCTATTGTATAATAGAATAATAGAAGATCATATTTGAGAGGTCACATTTAAGCAAGATTGTTGCATTTAATGCAGTTCTATATTAATATAGAGTAATTAATAGAGTATTTTTATTTGTAGACACAATTTGGCTAGTAATTTTTATTTTATTTATTTTTTTATTTTTTTTGCCAAGACAAATCAGTGTCAACAGTTGAATGCGTCGCCTGTCTGGAACATGCAAACACACAAGTGGAGTAATTAAAACTTGAAAGGCTACTAGTCTTTTGCATATGACTGTGAAAAACTCAAGAGTATGGTTTCTTCTTTGACATTTTAGGAATCTAAAGGATCCTCACAAAATTATCTCATACGCTGTGGGCTCTTGTATTTTTAATCTACTCCTTTAGCTTGAAGTGTCATCTTCTGTTTGAATTCATAACCACTGGGTAGTAAATGACTAATCAAGGTAGTATTATTATTATTATTATCATCACCACTACTGCTATGTTTTCATGAATGATCAAGTTGTTGAATCAGGTATTTATTTTAATTTATTTTATTTTAATGAAAAATAATATGACTCTGAACTGCTCGTTGTGGGAATGCATTATAGAATATATATCTAGACTAGAATATATATCTGTAATACATACATTTATCCTGCTCCAGTATGACTCATTCAGAGTAGCAGGAAATTCCTGCAGTTTTGTATATTTGTTTAATGTTGACTGTCTCCATGTCTACTAGTTTATCTTGTGCTGAATTGTGTTTTGCCACTACGAACCTCAATAAATCAGTTTCAGCGCTGAATAGTTTCATCCATCTAGCTGCAGTGGATGAACTATTATCCTCTTTTTTTAAGTTTACTCGTTTTGCACACAAGCTGGTGTGTTACTTCCCTTAAAATTCTGACTGTGTCAGTCATGTGGTGGCCATTTTGTTTATTGCTGGTATAGCAGAAGGCAATGTGAAGAGTGGCAGCGTGGGGCGGATGGGCCTTAAAAGTCTTGACCTGTAATAGAGCGGACCACAGAGCGTGGCGGAAGCAGACTGGCGTCCGTTTGGGGGGAATTGGGGAGTAATCCGCGGGCACTCAGAACAATAAGAGCCCATGACCAGCATGATGGAGTCGATATCCAGTCCTCTGAGCTCATAAGCCCACAGACGCCAGTCCGCTGTGCACCGGAGCACAGAGCGAATCTCCCAAAGCATACAGGATGCTCTCCTATTCTGTCTCATACTGATACAGACACATACACAGATACACAACATGGTCACTGAAGGGAGAAGACTTTTACACATTTTGAAACTTATTTGAACAGCCTGAGCACACAAACAAAACCAAGATATGAGAATAAAAATTTATATTCAAGTGACACAATCAAGATTCAGGTTTTGACATGCAGGCTATTCGATTCATTTTGCTCTTGAAAATCAAAATGCATATTTACTCACCTCAGCCTTTAATCAGCCAACTAACTGCCCAGACCTGCATCCCAAAATATCAAATGTCAAATCATACATGGAATGGATACTATTGTGACTTACGTATGGAAAGAATCAAATGGTGTTTCCAAGAAATTAATCCAAAAGTTGTTGGTCATGGGACACTAAGAACTTCAGTAGAGGCTTTTGAAAATTCAGCTTTGCATCACATCAATAAATATCAAAAACAGTTACTTTAAATTTTATTAATGTTTCACTATACTGTATCACTATTTTTTCAGCATTTTTGATGCACGCATCCTTGGTGAGCATAAGTCTTCCTTTGATTTCTTTTTTTTTTTTTTTTATCCTGGTATTGTATGAAATCTTGGCATATGAGGCACACTTGTCGTTATTTTCTTATCCACCCTAGCTATATAAGAAAGAAGCAAATATGTTTAATTTGAGCAAATGGTGATTTTAAAATCCAATCCACAAAATAATTTTTATTTATGTTTGAATCATACTGATTCAGTTTTGAAATTCTGAAGTTTTGAGGCAGGCTTGGGTAACACCACTGTCAGTGGCGGTTCTACACGGAGGCCTAGGGAGGCCCGTGCCTCTGTAGACATGTCCCTCGCCACCCCTGTGGCCCCCCTGTGCTGACCAAGTAAAAAAGTATGAATTTATTATGATTTTACACATGAGCGCCAAAAGTGGAACTAATGCGATGCATCGTTCTACACAGGTAAATTAGAGCGGCGTTTGTTGTAATTGAAACATGGGAACACGTTGTAATTTTTTCGGGAAAACTCCTTTTTTCCCCTAACTGAAGCCTATTCAATCACGCAGTGATAACTGCAGTGGTTTAAGATTAAACCAATCGGCTTAACACCGTCTACAGTGGGCCAATTGCGGCTCCGCCGAAGCTCGCCTGGGGGGGCGTGGCCGAATATATATAAGCGGGCAGCGCACAGTGTTGCCAACTTAGCGACTTTGTCGCTAGATTTAGCGACTTTTCAGACCCCTTTGGCGACATTTTTCCAAAAAAGTGACAAATCTAGCGACTTTTTGGACAAACCTTAGCGAGTCTCTGGTAGTGCCGCGCATGCCCGAGTTCTTGTTTTCACAGCGAGCGCACCCCCCTCTCTGCGTCTGTTCAGCGCGCGGCTGTGAGGAGCAGAGTTTTCAGTGCAAATAGATATTATGTTGCTGCTAACTCTATTTTACATGTAAATATAGCCCAAATCACAACATAGCCATTGTCTATATCTTATGTGTATTTGATTTAATCAGAAAACAGCTTGATTATAAATCAGGATATTAATCCAGATTAACATCTTGTAAGGTAGAGCTAGTT
>JAUMHQ010000019.1:3313262-3337725 GCA_032361165.1 Enteromius paludinosus | reverse complement strand
GTGTTGTGGCTTCACAAATGCTTTGCTGCATACCTCGGTTGTAACGAGTGGTTATTTCAGTCAAAGTTGCTCTTCTAACAGCTTGAATCAGTTGGCCCATTATCCTCTGACCTCTAGCATCAACAAGGCATTTTTGCCCATAGGACTGTCACATACTGGATGTTTTTCCCTTTTCACATCATTCTTTGTAAACCCTAGAAATAGTTGCGCGTGAAAATCCAGTAACTGAGCAGATTGTGAAATACTCAGACCGGCCCGTCTGGCACCACCAACCATGCAACACTCAAAATTGCTTTCAATCACCTTTCTTTCCCATTCTGACATTCAGTTTTGAGTTATACAGGAGATGGTCTTGACCAGGACCACACCCCCAAATGCATTGAAGCAACTGCCATATGATTGTTTGATTAGATAATTGCATTAATGAGAAATTGAACAGGTGTTCCTAATAATCCTTTAGGTGAGTGTATATTTTTCTTTGCATTTTCTTTATATTTTTCTATTGATTTTTTTTTTTTCACTATATTTCCTTCCTACTTTCCTCACAGTGTAGTGTGTATCATCATTTTGCTGAAATACCATTGAAGCAGCCATTATGATATTTCATTGCAGGGATGTGGTATAACTATTAACATTCCCAGACTTATGGAAACTGAATGACTGTTCTCATACTCTGTACGTCGTTACAAAAACCCATTTAACAGTGATGATACCTTTATACAAAAAGGGAAGCTTTCTAATGGCTGCATAATGAAAAACATCTCAAGAATGACATTTAATGCAACAAACAAAATCTTCCTTCCAATTCTTCTCTCTATGCCCCATATAAACAGTCCTCTTCAGGTTTAAAACCTATTCCTCCACTTCCATTCCATCCTCTTAAGGTTAAATGTGACATTTGTACTGAGATTAGTTTTCATTATCACTAAAACAGCGAGAACGTGTACATACACAAATGGTCAGGCCACAGGGGCAGACAAAGAGGGCATGCTTCACGATAATGACAAGACCACAACAAAGGCCCAGAGTTCTCATAAAAGACCTCTGAAAAGCTCTGCCATGGGCGGTTTAGGGCTTCTGTGTGCTGCAGACTCATTAGAGCTAGTTATTGTTCATTTTCCCTGTTCTCAACAGACATAAAAGAGCCCCGAAAGTGAGAGGTTCAAGCATCAACAGTCTAATTTAATTTAATCAGATAGTTTCTTGGGTATTCACAATTACCTTTGACACTATCTCTTCAGGCACAATATGGATATATGCTTCTTTCTAGCATTTTAATAAATAAGATCAGCCAATTGAAACTTTGCGGATACCCTTGTACTAATTTCCTGGTGCCTTGTGGGAAAAAAAAAAAGCAAGCTGTTTAATTGCAGACTTAAGTAATAAAATCTTCATCTGTGCATTTGATTAAAAATTAATTGCAACTTAAAACATAAACTGACAAGTTGATTGGACCTGAACTTGAAATGCAATTTCTCATGTCCCTTATTGTATTTTCTCACTGGCCTATTCCAATCCAATTATGAGCCCTTTTAAGGCACATTTCACTTCCATCCCTCAGGATAGCGGCAGAAAACGAATATGGCTTTGCTTTACTTAATCCTGAAGAAAGAAAGGTATTCTCGTATCGGATCAAGAGTTAACTTACTGTTGCAAAGGATTGCAGATTGATGTGAAAGCGTGCAAAGTAATTACTGGCAATCAAATCTCTGGATTACCAATGAAATTTATGTGATCTTACCACAGAATGACAACAAAGCAAGCTGATGTTCTCAGAAAATGTGTAGATTTGAGGCAAGCTTGTCTAAAGTTAGACACTGCTGGTCATGTGATCTCTATGACAGCCATCATGAGGGGGCGCAATGGTTTATACAGCGCGTTAATAGCTTATGATATAGGATTTGTCCAATTTACCTTATTATATTGGAAATAGACTATATTGGTTACACTTTATTTTGACAGTCCCCTTTAGACAATCTGTTTACTATAAGTATCTTTGCAACTAAATGTCAGCTAGTCTCAGTCTTAGACGTCACATCCGCTGACCACTGGCTGAACGTCTGTTGGATATGCCATTATACCATATCATTCACTTTCCTTTTTCAACCACTTTTCTTCACAGATGAAGCCAGGCATCGTGTACTTACTCATAATTGTCAAGATTGTTGGTTTTAAAACACCAAACAATCGGGCTGTTAAGGTTATTGAAGGTGCTGCTAAAGCACTAAGCACTGCAATATTATATTATTATGCACTATTTTGTTGAACCACTTTATATTTCTTGTATGATACTGTGCATCGTTGTTAATAGATACTATTTATTTTGGTGCAAAACTGGAAACAAGGAGAAACAAAATTTTACTTAGGAGCAGATTGGAGAGGCATTAGTTCTTAAGGGACAAAATCAGTCTAGTGGGATTTTGTGATACAGAGACCTTCAGCTCAAGTCCTATCAAACAAATATGAGACAGAAGGACAATGTTTGTTTATCTACAGCATAACCCCAGCCAAGTGAAAATCTGCAAACATCTGCTGTTAGACCAACTCTGTGTTGTTTTGCGATGGGAACAAAAGAGTGGATCTGTGTTTAAGTGAACTTTTCCCCCTTTTTGCTGTTTCCCAAACTATAATTGGCATATTTTGCATCTCAAGGGACACTGATATCCCCAGCATCACCATGCTTATTCATTCAGGATTGGCACTGTTTTCCATACATATGGTGACACTTTCCTGACCCGAGTAAAGGATGCTGGGAAATGTGTTTGTGACATGTCTTTCCCACACTGTATGGTATATCTGGCTCAATATTCCCTACAGAGCACCTCTTTGTGGAGCTCAGGGGATTTTGTCAGGATTCCCCCCTCCCCTCTTCCTCAACATGTGAGCCTTGGAAGAGATAACATTTCATTTCTAAGCAAGGTTTCATAAATATAAATGTTTAATATACTTAATTCTTATGTCAGCCAACTGGGCAGATTGATAATAGGGTGCTGAATACCTGCAGTGGTTTGTTGTCAAATGATAAGAGTAGGTACTGGAGGTTTGGTGTTCATTTTAGAGCATGTTTTTGCCACTTTTTGCCAATTTTTGTGGGCATTAAGCCAAGCATGGAGTATAAACTATACCCGTTACCCGACTTAAAAAAACTTGAACAGACTAAACCCAACCCAAATTCTCTTTTTTTCCATTTTAAAGCCCCAGGTATAGCTCTTTTTCCACGTTCCACTTCCTCTTGCACAGCATACTATGGATTAGCACAGTTGAATAAGTTCAACACATGCGTAGTAACACCTGGACTTATTGTAAACACACACCATCTGCATGGACACAAAAACTGAGAAATTCCTGACTATGAAAAGTACATGACATGGCCACCACAGATTGCAGATAGCCAAAGTATACTTTGGGCTTAAGACTAAGTAGACCCAGACCGATGGATTCACCATGCCAATGTCTATACTCTAAAGATATGATCGGCCTATTCGGCTGGAATTAGTTTTACATGGAGAGGTGGGGTAAAGTAATTACTACCAGAGCTTCTCAAGGATTTTAGTCCTGTCATAATATACCATCTCAGTAAGCATTACAGACAATGTCTTTCTCTCTCTCTCTCTCTCTCTCTCTCCCCCCACACATACATCTCTACACCATCCTATCATAATACATTTTATCTTACTATAAAAAAACAACCTCAGGTGAAGTTAATCTTGTGTGATCAGACCATCTGTAAATATATAAATATTCCATAATTTCTTTTCACACAACTTGTGTGCGCTTAACGTAAGTTTTTCTACTTTACAAATTCATTGTTTTTTGTTTGTTTGTTTGCAGTTTATTTGTAATAGTTTGTGAAATTTACTAGCAATCTGAGTGAAAATTGTTTATACTTTTTTTTTTTTTTTTTTTTTTTTCACAGTATACTGTTAAAAATTTGAAACTCATACTCAAATAAATTTTTTACAGATGAATTTGTGTTCTGTTTGTGTAATGTCTTCTTGAATTACAGATGAGGTTTTGAAATGTGAAATTTCCGGCTAAGTACTATATATCTGTACATGCTTATAAGCATATGAGTTTGTGTATGTAAAGCTCACAGCTATGGGGAGCATTGCTGACTGATCCTCTGACCCTCAGGCCAAACTCCACACCGCCAACAGTGTGCTCAGCTGTTAAATGAGAACAAGCCTGCCAACCTGATAAACTGTGAAAAGCGTCCTCCTCCACCAAACATGCACACACACACACTCTCAAAGTCATCTCTTCTTATCCACGATTCAAAATTATGCTTTACCATTTCATTTTTTTAAGCACTGGCATGCCATTAACACGAACAGTGACTGAAACACGCAAGGTTTAATTTCAATTTTGGGAACATATGATTGGGAACACACCAATACCCACACGCTACAAGTCACACTCCCTTCCCATTTTTCAGCCACCGAAGCGAAAGTTTCTTCCGCTCTCTGTCTCGCATTTAAAAAGCACTGACATTAGCGGAATCGCATTAATGACTCCCCCATAATGGCGTGCTAATGATAAATATCTAAATGCTTAATGCTACATGATCGCCTGTGACATTAGCAAAGCCGCAGCTGAAAAGATTTCAGCTCTAATGGAGGATCATTGCCCAGCATGGGAGAATTTCACTACAGAACATTCACTCACTCGTACACACACACTTCGTTAGACACACTCATGCGAGAGAGCATCACTCAAATCTACTCACATCACCGTTAATGCAAAGAGGAGATTACAAACGAATAAAACAGCACGTTGGCCTCATCAAAAAGATTCATTTCTTCCTGCTGCTTTGAAGTTTTGATGCCACGATAGACAAGTTGTCTTTTGCTTACAGTGGGCGTCGATTTTAATGTTATTGCAGACACAGTAAAGGGGATTCTGGTTGTTGGGAGGAGAATTACGGGGGTGAACCCAAGCTGGTGAGTCACGTCTGGCATTTTTGAAAAGGCAAGCATCAAACATTTCTGGTGTGGTATCAAAACAGCAGTTCTGCGTCTCATTATGAATAATTCTCAGAGGCATCCGTTTGTACATTTGTCAATTTTCTCTCGCTAATTACAAGAGAACAGACAGAGAGATTGAATGCCGCTGAAAGACACAGAACAAACCCATTTCCTGTCGCCTTTGGCTGCAAGCCCGTTCACCTCCCGTGTTTAGATGAAATCCAAACGGCTGGGAACTTTGCCCTCCGTCTGTGCAGCCTGCGAACAAATGGGAAACCGAGAGAGGTTCTCCTTCTAATAGGAAAAGCACTTTGTTTTTCACTGTCGGGAGTGAATCACCACCAAACGGCAGAATACTGCATTTTCATCTGTGCATGTCATAAAGTTCACGCTGTGAGGTGTTTATGAGTAATTTTCGGAGTCAGACGCGCAGACGTACCCTCGTACACACATGTTCAAACTCCCCGTAGCCTCTGATCGATGCTGTCATTAACCCCACACATTGAGACGAGGACTCTTTCGCTAAAGGCGGTTTGCTAAGCAGCGTGTTGTCTTAAGGGAAGGGAAATCATGAAACCGCCTTGGAGACGATTGTGCCAACAGCATGTTTGTTGAGAGAACTCTGCAGCGAAAGATTCCCAAAGGAGTGATGGATCATTAGAGAATGTTTTCGGGCCATGTTTCTGCTCTCCTACTCTTTCTAAGTCACTTGTTTTCTGTGCTTTTTTGCTCATGAGTAGTTAGCAGTTCTACAGAAGGCTACGTTCTACATTGAAAGTAAAAAGGAAAATGTCTTGCCTCAGTGTTTAAAATTAATATGAATAAGTGAGGGATTCTGGCGTGTGGGACATGCAAGGAACAAATAATGAAATTAATAAATCCAAAACCAGCTATTTGCAACTGTTTCTACTGGCTAGACATATTTTAATTTGGTGGATTCAAACCAGGTCTCTGTCACTGACACCAGTACCGGGAGATCTTTTTACAATGTTTCCCCTGGAGAAATTAACAGCGTGGTAAAGGGAAATGTTGCTGTCTTTGAGCAAACGGCTGCTAGTAGTGGAACATCTAGCAGCTATGCTACAAGATACTGTACGATGTTTAAGGTAGTATAGAGTATACTTTTTAATGAGCACATCTTCATAACAGTCTTCCATGATTTTCCTTCTCTCATTTTTTTGTATATACATAAAACATAATCTTTATGAGATGCTCTAATAAAGGAATATTACTTTTAATTTAATGGAGGAGTGTAGCATTTAAAGTATGTTATATTGTCTGCTGTACCTTCATGGAAACAGGCATGATGTTGTAGAAACCTATATACAATGTGTGTATTTTCATATATGTGACCCTGGACCAAATGAATGAGAATTAGTTGACTTGTAGTTGAGAGGTAGTTACAAACTTACTTATAGTTATGTCTAAAGTGGACTATCAAAATAAAGAGTAACCTTAAATTTAACTGCTCTTAAATTGTCTATTCATCAAAGAATCCTGAAAAACCACTATGGCCATGCAATAAAAGGAATGATTAACCTGATCTCACAGCAATTTTACAGGGTGGATGATTTATACAACTTTGTACGCCCTCACTCGTACAAATTCATACAATTTTTGCTAAATCGTATGGATTTTACGAGTTGTCAATTCGTATGAATTTGTACGAATTACCTACACCTAACCCCACCCCTAAACCTACCCATCACTGGGGTTTAGACAAATTTAGCACAAATTTTCCATCTCGTACAAATTGGTCGTGAGACTGTGTTGGAATATTTTTTTTATTTTTTTAAATAGCAGATTGTATTCAACTGGAAAATGGTTATTTTAAATGATAATAATATTTATCAAAATGGCTTTTTTAATTGTATTTTGATCAAATAAATGCAGGCTTGGTAAACATAAGTGGCTACTTATAAAAATATTTTTACCCCAATCAGGAGTTCATTTATAATATATCGTATATTACATGAACACAATACATAAAAATGTAAGTACATACAGAAAAAGGTGTTGATCAAACATTGATCAAAGATCTCCATTTACTTGCATAGATAAATGATGCTCAGATCTAGGCCACCTTGTCCATGTGTAACTTATAAGAAGCAGGATGACGTTTTCATTATCTTTGACCCCTCCTTCTGTCTGTGCACTGACCTCTGATTGGCTGACGTTCAAGCTTACCTGCTCTTGTTCTAGGGGCCACCTGTATGCACAGACGAGTCCATCATCACCACCTGCTCGAGTCTTGGACCCAGCTGCCTCATCGCGTTAAATCCAGTCACAGAGCTCCATCAGTGGGCAGCTTGGACAGCCTGTGAGGGCAACCCCAAACATGACAGGCCCTCCTTGACCTCAGTATGGCCCAGCTAAGCATTCATGCTAAAATCCATTCTCCAATTTGTCCTAATTGGTTTCTGACCCCATGAGAGGCATAGAGTCATGTGATTTAAATAGGTCCCAGCATTTCACAAAAAAAAACCTGCTGATAGTTATGAGACTTACCTTGCAAAAATATTTGAATTGTCTCCGGATCACTGATGCAAGGCATCAAAAGAAAGAATATCCAATCTATGACATTTCTGTTGATGAAAACCAAATAGCCAATAGCATAATGTACTTTTTTCACACACCCAGCGGCAGAAACTTTGGATGCTTATTTTGCAAATATAACACATTTGGGTGTATAAAAATGCTTTTTTTGTGGTCTCAGCCATCAGAAAGAACTACAGCATCTTTGCATTCCTCTCCACATCAACAGCCAAGTGATTACTAGAAAGGTCTCATATGATTCCTCATTTACAGTGGCAGGGCGTATGTGCAAACATTTATCTGAGTTTACCAAGTCACAGCAAAAGGTCAGTGGAAGTAAATTCAACCGTCTTCATTTATGTATTTTGTGATTGTTATTTGCACCTTTTTTTTTCTCTGCATTCACAGTTTATACCAGATCTCACTCAATTATAGAAAGTGAGAATGTTAGCACGTTAGATTAGGTTCAAGGTTCAGTTCGTTAGCATTCGTTAATTAAAACATTATTGCTAATTATATCCATATGTAGATAGATATTTAATAAAATGAAAAATCTTAGTTGAAGAAACTCATACTTTGCAAAACTGCCATTTTAGTGTTTCAGTTTCTTTTAAAACTATCTTTTTAATTGTTGATTTACATTCACAATGCATTATTTTTAATTTATACAACGTAAATATATTACTGTATGTGTATATACTGTATGAATAAAATGTTTTAAAAATAATGTTCAATATTATCATTATGCTTAATGTATTAACTAATGTTAACTAAATAAAATGCTAATATTTTAAATCCTACTATATATCTCCAAAGCACTTTACAATCATATTTTCTTGTGGAAGTAAATAAGACAAGCAGTGCAAATACATTAACTCCTGAGCTTTGATTAAAGAAGTTGGGGAGACAAAAATCTAATATCTAGAAGATGGTCATATTTTCGGCCCTTTGGGTCTTTCTGGCTGCGCCTGTAATGATAGCTTCAATATTATACACTGTAATTCAGGCGAAGGGGAATAATTGACCTGTCAAATCTTGGATAGAAGGAGTCCCATCACTCAGTGGTGACAGCACAGAACCTGGCTAATAACAACCAGCCTCTAGCAAAGAGAATCTTGTTGTCTCTTAAATTGCTACATTTTCCCCAAAGAACTATTAAAATGTAAGGTGGGATATCTTTTATTTGTTTGTTTACTTTTTTACCTCAGATTGTAGCAAATACACTGCACATTTTATTAAGAGAACCAGCCTAGCTTGATCCCCCTGAAGTGTCAGTATTCTAGATACATTTTTTTCTAAATATCCATCTAAGGTAGAAGAATTATTTCAATAGACAAGGAAATTGCTTATTGCTGACATTATGTGCTTTTTTTCAATGCACTGACAGAGACTGAATAGCGTACATGACTAATACATATGCGAAGGCACACATTTATAAGTCGTTTACTGTAATAAAGTAAATGTATGAATCTAAAAGCTTATAAAGAGGCTTGAAGCAAGAATTTAATGACTCTTTCTCTCGTTACCACTCTCACGCTCTCATTTTGTCTCTCTCTTCAAGTGCTTTTTTTTTTTGACTGTACATTAGGCCTGTGACACATGTACTATAGTACAGTGCAGTTATTGCGAGAGAGGAGGGTAGCTGTCGTACCCATAGCACTGCATTCCCTAATCATCCCATGCTGAGTGATGGAGCATACGGTCTGCTCGGGGCTCAATAAAAGCAGCTGAAATGTATTTCAGTCTCAGGGCCAGAATAATGATCTTGCTTTTGCTTTTGTATGAAGGGGTGCATGAGCAGAGTATGTCATTTTCATCATGCTCATTGTAAATCTGCAGAGGGAAAGAAAAAAGAAGAATAGGCATCCAAATGAAAAAAAAAAAAATGTCAGCAACGACAGGTGACCAACTTGACATTAAGATTATTACTTAGGCTCTCTTTTCAGGTTAGAGAAGAACATTTCTTTCATGGACTTGCTGCTTTTTTAAAGAAATTGATTTTCAGAGGCTCTTTGTTGAATGTAAGATTATTTTAAAATCGATGGAGGAGAACACATTGTGTCATGCACATCATGGAATGGTGGAGACACGGCACCCGCAGGCTATTGTTGTGCTTTGTTTTCTTTCTTTGTTGTGGTTTGCTTTGGTCTTAAGTCTCCTGTGGGCCTGTTCTTCAGTCATTCAAATCGCGTTGCCAATTGAGTTGGGTTATCAAGCACGCACAATCAACATTTGCCAGCCCACACCAAAATCTTACTGGGATATCCCAGAAATGCTAATTGCTGGTCTGTGACGTTCCAAACCAGACCATACAAATTTAAAATAGGCTGTTTAGCTGAGCTGCAAATGAAATGAAAATTGGTGGTTATGTACTCTGTGTCTATATAATTCCAAAGCTGTATTAGTTTCTTTATTCTGCTGAACACAAAAGAGAACTTTTTTAAAATGTAGTTTGTCGCTTGCTTCCATCAAGTTACAGTGAATGAGGACTGGAGTTTGCAAGCTTCAGAAAGCACAAAAACGCTCCATAAAAGTATAACAGCTTTACAATTGCTTTTTATGAGGAACAGATTGACATTTGTTATTCAATGGTACTGAAAACACTGGCTGCTGCTTTGATATTGTTCATTCCAGATCCCAGGAAATAGTTTATGCTAACAGTTTTAAATTTACCAATGCAAAAATAAAACTGAAAGTTTATTATTTTGTTATTATGCTGGTTTGATGACCCAGAGTTCAAGCTGTGAATCTAAAAAAAAAAAAAAATCACATCCCCAATTACAGTAAAGCATGGATGAGACCATTGTTGACTTAATTCTAATTTTCTTTTAATCCACATTTTCTTAAAAAAAAAAACATATCTAATCCAACTTTTTTGGAGTAGGCTATTATTTAATTTCTTAATATTAATCTTAAAATGTATTTTAATGACACTATTGATTAGGATTGCATGAATTGAATAATTTTGGTCTTTAAATGCAAGATATTTAAAGTGAAGTTCCAACTGCTCCATTTTAGCAGAATCAAATATATACTTAAGTATAAAGTTGGACTTTAGCACTATTTCTGCACAAAATGTCCATTAAGTACAGGTTTAGTATACTAACAGTACCCTTGCATGGCATTTTATGAATTACATAAATATGTAAATGTATTTGTAGTATAGTTAGCATAAGATAAATGTATTTCAAATGCATGTAGGCACATATAAGTAATGTATAGAGAAAAAGAGAAAGAGTGTCATTGAAATGCAGCTTCAGTCGCATTTATTAATAGATAGTCTGTGGGTGTTCAAACTCTCTCTGTGTGCATATTGTATTCTACATAGCTTTTAAGTAAATGGCAAGTGTTTGTATCGTGACATATTTTATCAGAACAAAAATAAATAAATCAATTAAAACTTGCTAGCAATACCAGGAGGGATATGGTCTTGATATGATATGATCGTATCCAGATCAGACGGTGGATCAGCACATAGAGATGATCTTCATTGGAGACAAGAACACCTAGATGAGCTCCGTGGACAGATCGCCGGATACAGATGCACACACATATACTATAAGTCCTTTACACATTCTAACATGTGTTTAAATTGAACTGGAAATTAGGTGCTGGGCGTCTGGCCAGAAGAGAACTGGCCCCACTAAGCCTGGTTCTCCCAAGATTTTTTTCCCCATTCTCTCATGGATGGGGTTTTGGTTCCTTGCCGCTGTCGCCTCTGGCTTCCTTAGTTGGGGACAGCTGATTTAGGTGTAGGTTAGGACAAGATTAGGTTATTTTTTTCTTACTCTTATCATGTTTTTTTGTTTTTTATTATTATTGTTTGTTTGTTTTTAGACTAATGCTTAAAAGTACCAAACTATTTGTCAGTGTTTTAAGAAAACCAACCTATTTCTGGATATAATTTCTAATATTTCATGCAATAATTGCAGCGCTTTTTACAGGAGAACAAGATAAAAGCGGTGATTAAGAAAAGGATTTTGTGCAACACGACTTTCCTGGCTAGCCTGCCAAATTCATATGAAAGAAATTGTCATGCTGCAATAGACTGAAATGCCTGGTCATTGCAAGCGATCGCATCAAAACCCACAACGAGCAATCAATCATTGACTAACCAGCAGAGAACAGGCAGCCACCCTCTCATCCACCCACTCTGAGTTTAAAGGTCAGCTGTGCTCTGCAGAGGACCAGTCAGGCGCTGTCAAACACTTTCACTTTGCTGTGATAAGCACTGGAATTAGCATGCTTGTGTTTGTGTGTAGGTGTACGCATTTCTAATTCAGTGCATGTGTGAAAATGTGTCTGTGTGTGTGATTGGTGAGGGGGCAGCTGTCTGAAGTTATTGATGCTGGCAGAAAATGATCAAACTCTTCTTCTCTTGCTTCCGCTCCCTTGCTTTGCCCTGCCACTTCTGATTAGCAGCCGAAGACGCCTTCATCAGGACCTCACATGCACAGAAATGCACACATGCACATTTGTTCTCGACAATAACTGTGAGTGACACTTGTTGATGAATTATTTTGTGTTGAGAGAGCTTCATGGACACACATGCATGACTAATGCAGTTCCACTGTCAGCTGTAAAATGACAAATACATACGTGGAGCAGCAATATTTGTTTAGCGCATTCAATAATTTGACAGAACTATCATCTACACTTCTATTAATATGTTAACAGCAGCGCAGCACAGATAACGCTGTGCACTGTGGATTATGTATTTCAGCGTGCCCTAATAAGGGTCATTAAACGATAAAGTATTCCCATGGCTGCACAAACCAATTTTCCCTGGCAAAATATTGTCACGTGATCAGACTTTTGACTCTCAGCATAGGGTTTTGGACAGTTTGGCCTGTTTATTCATATTTGTTAGGAGTGGACCTTATTTTAAAAATCTATATATTTTCAAGAAACTCAAACCTAAAAAAAAAGGTAAGTTAAAGTTTAAATATTTATAAGTTATAGCCTACAAGTTATAAATATTCTACTGCATCCAAAGCTCAAAATGATTCTGCAAATCCTGCATCTGCCTCAAAATCTCACACTGCATCAATCCGGTACCTTGTAAACATTACTTTGTTTCCAGACAGGCTGTTGCAGCATCGTATCAGATTGAAAATGACAATTTCAGCCAGTTCTTGCCATTTTTGTGAACAATATGAATCAGATGGCCCGTGGGTTTGCTGTCTGAGTCTGACACTATATTTGACAGTTCACCTGAAAGAAGATTCAGACGGGATCTCAGCACATTTTCATGCCACAAGCCACATCTGTCCTTTTTTAACCCAAAAAAATGCCTCGGCATTCACTACACTTGAAGCGGTGAGCTTCTTGTCATCATAGGAGCCAGGCAGGGCTGCTATCAGCCTACCCAGAAGGGTGGACTGGACACTGATGAGGGTATTGCTGTATGCCCCGTTGAATTGAAGCAGTGAGGAGTCGATGGTGAGCCAGGTTGGCAGGCTGCAATGGCAGGGTCTGGTGTCTAGTTGCCTTTGCCCAGGTGTCCCCAGTGCTTGGTCTGTACTCAGTCGTGTTTAAAGAGAAGTTTTGAAGGCATATGGAGAATCAGTTTGGACCACTGGCAGCCCGGCCTACCACCCATTAGACTAATTAGATCAAGATGGAGCGAAAAGGATTTTCCTGTCCTTCACCCAGAAAATCAACACTCATTTTAAAGCAATCACATAAACAATAGAAGGAACTCAGAAGCACCTCATAAACAGGATCACTTTAAGCAGTTACCAGAACTAAAACGGTTACATAAAGCTGAACATTTCATAGATATGTGATAAAACGCATTGCCTCATGCCATATTTTTTCTTTTTAAATCATGCTTCCAGACTACAAAAACTTGCTTTTTAAAGCTTTATGACTGTCACATTGATATTATTTAAGTAGAGCTGTTCAGATTGACTGTGTGGGAGAGCTATTCAGGGGAAATGCTAATTTGAGGTTTTCATCAATTATGATGATGGATATCATGTGGATCTCGTAAATAAAAATTTGTTCCCAAAAAATATATGTATTTTAGTATTATGGAGTCACCTTTTTCAAATACATGAAGGCAGCATGAATAACTGAGAGCTACACAAATGTCTGTATTTTCTTTACAGTTTTGGCTTTGTATTTTTATTTAAAAAAAATAGGTAGATATTTTCATATACGGTTTTATATTAGCAACCACTAACAAAATTGCAATTAAAAAAACAACAGAATTTATTCATCTGATTGTTAATTTACATATTTTAGAAAATTACAAATAATGCTGACCAAATGACAGACACACAGACAACTAAAGTGTAAAAAAAACCCTAAACCTTATTGTAGTGTAAAATGCACTCTCAGATGTCTTATAATTTTTTTTTTTAATTAATTGAAAAGTTTTGATTTTTTCTTTCTTCTTTTATTTCTTCCTTCCTGGACCTGAAAGTCTAGGTTATTTCCAAAGCTTTTGCCCTTGTGCAGTGGACAGCAGCCTCTTTATTTCCATTAGAGCTGTTATTGTTATTATTTCAGACAGCAATGCCAACAACACTGAAAATGGAAAGTGAGAAGAGAAACAAGCAATCTGCCATGTTGGTGGGGTGCCGCAAATAAAATCTAATGAGGTGTACGTTTGCGGAAATATGTACAACAGTCACATTCTCAAAACTTGTTTCGAATGTATTTTTAGATTACTTATCACAATAAATCAAAACATGTAAATGTAGAAATCATACATATATATATATATATATATATATACTCCTCTGAATCATTGACAAAAATGAACTGTCCAGTTCTGAGCAAAAGCACATTCTCACACAGTTACATTTGAGGAAATTACATAAATTTGGGCTTTGTTCTCACCCTCCTCAAAGAACAAGCATTAAGGCTGTAATTGGATCAGTAAAAGCAGGAAAAAAGTTTTCTCCCGGAGCACGCACAAAGCCCAGTCCTCCTGTAACCTAAATTGTTAATGGAGACAAATGTTCTAGTGCATCCTGGGAGATTTCACTAATGGGGGAAATAACAAGGGGTAAAGCAGGAAGGCTTTTCAGAAGAGGCTGTGCTTCTGGGGCCCAGAGACTGCTGGGTACTCAACACTGACATACCCGAACTCCCAACGTCCCAGCTCCTTTAATACAGCGAGTTAATCTAACTGACAGAACATCATCAAACTCTCCCTCTTCCTAGCTTTTCCTCCCTGTCTACTTTTCAAGTGAGCTAAATCAACAGCGTAAAGACACCCTCAAACCCCACACCGTTCTTAAGAAGGAGAATTCTGCAAACCAGCACTTTCGTCACAAAATATATATCTCAGCACAACACTGCATCATCTCAGCATGGCATTTAGGAAGTTCTGGAAAGTTCAAACGGTAGACTTCAGCAAATCTTTTCAAACTTTGAAATGATCGCGTCAACAAAACATGAGCAATGGCCTAAAAAGGCCCCAAAACACGTTAAGGCATGTTTTTATCTTTCTTAGAAAGAAATGTGATGAGTTTGAGCTCAAGAAAATCCTGAGTTAAATAAAACTTGCTTTGCTAATATGAAGCCGCTTCGTTTGATTTAATTTGCTGGTTTCTTATCACATAGAAAACATGCTGCTGCACCCACAACAGTCTGATGCCTGAAAAAGACCTTGTGTTATGCCTGCCACTCTGTCCTCGGGCACAATCAATGAACTGTTGTATGAAGCAGATAAAACTGACCATGGATCCATAATAAAGTAGGGGAAAAATGTTTGGTTACATGAGTGTAAAATCAAGTTAGTCTAGCAGCTAGTTTTATGAATTAAATGTAATAATTCTTTTCTTGTAATTTATAAAATATGAACAGAACATAGACCAAAGATCAGACGCAATATATCATTATTACAATGGTTACAGTGAATTATTGCAATTAATGTAAGACATTTATTTTAGTTTCATTTGTGTGCATTATATTACTGGAACAGGGGAAGGAAAGAAATACCAAGATATAGGTTTTTGGATTACTTTAAATAAAAAAAAAGTTTCCATTTATTGTCATCATATCAGTAAGGAAGTCTTAATGTTTGAAATATGAACAACCTTTCATTCTATTAAAACTTTACTTTTTATAATATTTCCTCACTCCATTTCTCAACAATAAGCACAAACTGTCTCTTTTTTATTATTTGATTTCCATATCCGGATTTCTATTCACCCCAGGATAATTGTTAACCTATAATGAAGAAATTAGTCTACCCGAAAATTAGATTTCTCCAGAAAACAGCAGTTCTCTTGTTGCCATCAAACTGACTGTCTGACTCCAAGAGGTACTGCTTACAGGCACACTCCACTCATCTTTGATTCTCTCTCTCTTTCGTGCTTGCCTTATTCAGCCGAACTGAAAAATGCATTTTGCATTGTTTACGTATGGTCAGACTAGATGTTCTTTCCTTTTTAAAGTCCTTAAATGCACACTTCAGAAAAATAACCAGGTTTATATAAAAGTGTTAAATCTAATCAAAACTTATAAACCCATTTTGCCTTTATAAAGAAGTTGACGTGAACGCAAAAGTACGGTTACATGTTTTCGCATCATGTTTTGCTTTCTCTCTTGCTCTCTGGAGAGTCGCTAAAATGTTTTTGATCTCCACAGCATGAGATGTCTTAATTTCACATCGTCCTCGTGACATCATCTCCCCCGCTTCTGCCGCGTTGTAATCTCTGTGCATCAACGCCGTTGAGAAGAGCAGGTATTTTATAATCTTCTCAGCGTATGAACGACACACCATCAGATATATTTAAAGCCCACGGGGATAAAGCCTGCGACTCACCTTGAATGGATAATGCTCTGCATATTGATATTCTCTTTCTTTTTCTCCTTCGCTCCCTCGTTTTCTCTCTCAAGCTCCATTCCTTTTGTCTGCACTCAACTGGCATTATGGGAAATCTGCAACACAAAGTCAGAAACAACTGAGGGGTACTAAGACACTGAGCAGTCCCACAGTTAATTTATTTCAAATCCAGCTTTGCTCTACCTACAGACTGTGGCCCTTATTCGCAAACCATCTGCACTGCTCACCCGTCCCCATGTCTCTTTTCTCATCCATATTAGGCGGCTTGAAGTGAAAGCATTATTAGAGCTAACTTCTGAAAAGACTGCACTCAAGAGGGCTTCTGTACAACAGCTTCCATCTTTTGAACGTCAATGTCAGAGCATTTAGGTATGATATGGAGAAGACGATTAGACAATAAAGTTCTCAAAAAGTTTTTCTTCAAGGGTGCTTCACTATTTTCAGAGCAGAAAACCTGGAGGATAAATTCCCGTACTTTTTGGAAAATACGCCACAGCTAACCGTAGATATGTGTCTGTAGAGGTAGAGGATCATTTCAGCGTTGAGCGTCTGCGTGAATGCTTCAATGGAGAACACCCATCAAAACTGCGACTTGAAAACTCGCGTTCTGCTTTGTTTGTAACGTAATGTCATGTTGCTCGGACTGCAGGAAAGACAAGAACAAGCGTGACGTGCCACACCGTTTGAGCATCGTCAGGATACTGCTGGAACAATGTCAGGAATATTGCTGATTGAGTGGTTGAAGTCCAAAAAGATCTATAATTGAAAACGAGAAAAAGAGAAGATTGTAGCCTGTCAGGCATTCTGATATCTTTTTAATTACATTTCTTTTCCCAGTGTCTAACGGGGATGTGATGGTTATGATGATAGGCACAGCTCAGCTGTAGAAAGCTGCCTTCATTAAAACGCAGGATCTTCAAGAACGTACTGTAAGACTAATTAAAATGGGAAAGGGGAAAGCTAGAGAGGGTGAGAATAGGATGGAGGAAAAATCTGCTATGTCTACATAATTACTTTTGCCTTCATTTGAAGTTTTATTTTGCTAGGAAATTCAACCTTGAAATGAAAGCAAAACCCATAAAGGCTGGAAAATGCTGCTGAGGAACATTTAATGATAAAAGGCTGCGAACGGATTGTGTACCTGACCACGGTTACATCTCACTCTCTCTCTCTTTTTTCAAAGAGCTTTCGTGACATCTCCACCGCTAAATTGGCAAAAGTTATGTTTTTCAAATGGCAGCACAACGCAAAGCAGGAGTGCGATTCCCCTCGAATCTAATTCATTAATTGTTATGCTTCAGAATCTTCGAAAACAGAATAAAGGCACGAGAAATAATTAGGAAGCTACAGCATGAGCAGGGTGATATTTCAAAATTCAGTTTGCTTGTTTTTAACATTATTATCGGGACATGTTACATAATTTCTTCTCTTTCTCGAGGCAAACCAAATAACAACAAATACCATCACCTGCTCCCCTAAAACAGAATGTTTTATTATGTTTATTTTCTAATAATTTATATTTTATTTATTAATTTCGTTTTTTAACATTTCTTATAACATGCGTCAAAATCTGGCTGTGTTAGAGGTACCATCTCATGAAATACAAGGACTTCTTAATAAGGTGGTTATATTCTTTTAAAAATTGTCTGGTCTTTAGAAAGTGCAGCCCATCTGACACAATTAGGCCAGCAGGGGCATTAACCAGCCTTTGATGATGGCGTACAATTTATTTGATGTGAGGGTGAGAACTTTACCTAAAGTGCAGGTTTTGATTTGTCACTGTGGTAGTGTTGAGAGCTCACCTACCCTTCAGTTGCTCAGAGCTTTCCCAGGCCTGGAGCAGAAGACTGCTGACTGTGAGCAGAAGTGCCATTAGGAGCTTTGATTATCTCCATATGGTCCCAACAAAGACAATGTAGACAATGACAGTCTAAACTGAGATGTCTTTCTAAGGCCAGCCTGTCAATAGACTTCCTGCTTAACTTTAATTATTTAGGCATTCTATATAACAAATATAAAACGTTTGTCCTCTATATAGGATGTATATGTATCTACACCATGGACCTTAGTGGAATAATTCTAAGTGCTAAGCATCTGTCACTAGACATAAGGAAGCTCTGCGGTAGCCAGTATTAGCGAGGCGCATGATTAAGGTGGAACCCATGGAGCTAGCAGAGCTAAGCTTTGGGTATCCTGAGGGTGTGAGAGGATCTCCTCAGATGCTGAGGTCAGTGTTGGGTCAACCTGACTGAATGCCAGCTCACTGAATAAACTATGACCTGTATAGCCATGTAACCTCTCAGTTATGGCGGCATTGATAGTCATGCCTCAGACCAGATGGCATTTTTTTTTTATAATTCTCATTTTTGTGCTGATTTCGGTGGAAATTCTGCAGAGTTGGATTTAAGTTAGAGTGCATCACTCTTTTCGGTAGCTGGAATGATAATGAAAATAGTAATGGATTAATGTACAGTCAGCCAGTCTTCATCACAGAATAAAGTAAGTTATTCTCATATTTTACTTAAAATAGTATGTTTTTATGTAATGGACTATAAGAAAACAGACACTCCAAAAAATTTATTCAAACTATTGAATAAATAAATATAAAGTCATTGATTATTTCTATATTATTAGATTAGTTGGTTAACATATTTAGTTGTATGTCATTTAGTCAATTTAAGAGGTATTGTAAAGTCTTTGTGTTCAAGGTGTTTATTATTAATGCTTTAAATGGAAGGTTCTAAGCTTTTAGCTACAGATTTTTTTATATATTTTATGTTTGCTGTATAAAGTAAATTAATTTTATTAATTTTCAAAATGCTTTTCACGAGATGGACAGGCGAATGTGTTTATTACCAGGACCGTCTGCGTGTCCCAATTGAACGCGCTTCGTGTGTATCCTTCGTGTAGCAAACGAAAATATTATGTATCTGAAGCTGTCTCCCGATCTTTCCCGCAGCGCACCTCTCTCTCCATCTGCTCCGTTCAGCGAAAAACTGTTGCTTACACTAGGTGCGTTTTCGTTTTAAAAAGCATAACTTTACGCACATATGCCGATGTTTTCCACCCTCAAAAACGAAAACTTCTGAAAACCCTGTTTTAGTTTGAAAACCCTGGGGAAGGTTTAACGCCAGTGTAAACGATTATTGTTTTTTATTCTAAACACTATTTTAAAATGAAAACGCACTGGTGTTAACGGAGCGCAGTAAAGTTATGTCTCATTTTAGATTTAATATTCACCTCTGCTGCTTTAGGGAGCGTCTGCAAATTTACATCTCAGTACTAAACGAAGTAGCCTAAAAATGCGCCTAGTTTGTATGCAAGCACTGCTGTTGGCATTATCTTATGTGTAGCCAGTTTGATTTTATCAAACGATGACTCGATCAAAGTTCTGTCACTATTTCATATTCATCCCATTTTATGACAACAGAAACACCAATATATATAAATAAAAACATTTACTGTGAATTTAGCTGCATCAGAACACAGTATGGATACATTAGGCTATGTATAACCTAACCTGGTTTGTGTCAGTAAATATAATAAGTAATGTAATAATATATAATTCTGTATCTCAACTGTATATCAATTGCCATGCTATGTTGTCTACAACATGAAGTAATAAAGTGTCTGCTAAATGAATAAATAAAAATGTTAATGAAAGAATTATAATATGTACATGAAAACTGTAAAATCACTGGACATAACTATGGGGCACCAATGTGCAGCAGCAACTTTGACAACAAAAAAAAAAGGAACCTCAAGGTTGATTGAAGTAAATGTGTGCAAATGTAGGGCTTCATTCCTACATTTGCCTGAGGCCCCAAATTCACTAAGGCCCGATCCCAATTCTATTTTCTACCGCTTTGCCTACCCCTCGCCCCTTTCCCTTGCCCCTTAAAATAAAGTGGAAAGGGAAAGGGTTACCATTTTTCCCCTAAGAAATGGGACACCACTACTACACTGTTATACGTCATCATCCATTGTCACTAGCTCCTAACGTTACGTCAGAGGACATGTGCCGATGTAAGCACTGTTCATTTACATGTACACATACGGCCGTAAGCGAATCGGTGCTATCCGATAGCAAACTTTAGCGATTTTTTTGCAAACATTTCTTTACAGAACATCACAATTAACAAAAAAAACACAAGACAGATGCTAATATACATCTAGTGAAAAACTGTCATAAAAATCCTTATTAATGGCAAAGATTACTTACATTTATGGGTTTGCTTGCTCGAGTGAGCAGCCATGTTGGAAATCTCTCTTAGCCCTTTGTTTGAAGTGAGGTCCCGAAAAATCTTTTCGAGGGCTATCAAGCCCTTCCTCTTACCCCTACCTCTCCAACCAAAAAAGAATTGAGACACCACTACCCCTACACGTGAACGCGCCAAACGGAGGGGTAGGGGAAAGTGTAGGGGAAAGGGGTAGAATTGGGATTGAGCCTAAATCCGCCCCTGCACCTGCACAGAATATGATGTATAAACACATTCACACTCCTGCACACAAAAAACACTTATTTTTTCTTTTTTTTTTACAAATGGATGAGAGGGTGCCATCGCCTTCCCAAAACTCAGCAAGCCAGATGGATGCAATATCATCCCCCACCCCCCAACACTTGTCAGAAGAGTGCTTACAGTCTTCACAGACCAGTAATCTTGTGAAAGCAAGGCAGGTTACTGCTGGCATCATGTGTCACTTTGGGTAAAGTTGCTGTTGATTTTCACCCTTTTTTTCATTTCATTCCCCCGTCTGAGGAGGGGCGTGTTACTGTCATTGCCAGCTGTGGTTGCTCAAAACTCCCGGCTGGGTGTGAGAGACATCTCGTCTAATGGCTGAGGATGTTGCTCTCTGAAGCCTGTTATCGTAGTCACAAAAGAGCTTAATAACGGAGATTTCATTTATGACTCTTGTTTCCTTTCAGACGATACGCTGGCATCCCAGAGGAAATACATCCTGATTACTGCAGTCACGAATTACATGTATTGAATTATAAAAATGCCCATATTTTTCCCTCTGGATGGGACTTTTTAGGTTATTACTATAATGACTTTGAAATAGTGCGTAGTCAGAGATATTTTTTTCTCCCGCTGAAGTTGCGGCCCCAATTTTTCACTTTAGCTCTGTGAAGAAAGCTGTGACCAGGCATTTGCAACTGAGAAACGTATAATGACGTGTGGGACATGTGAAATACGATTCCCAGTCACACAAAGAATGAAATGAGGGCCAAGGAGTTCACGGTTTCTTAATTAGTTTGCAGTATATTTGTAATTATGGCTGAATTTTAAAATGCACTTAAGGCGCTCCCCTCTCTATTCAGATCTAGTTCAAGGATGTCCTGCAGTTACACTGTAGAATCAATCCAATGTTAATCGACTACCATAATGTAATTACTCCTTGTATCCACACACAATGAATAGCCGTTTACAAAGCACAGAGGTGCTGACAGCGATTACACTAGTGCATATGTAAAGGCTGATGCAACTTGTTTGAAAATGAATACATGTGATGTTACTGTACGAAATGATCAATAGGTGCATTATGTGTTGTCTCTAGTGACTCTGCAGAGGATTGAACTAAAAATCCTGTAAAACAAAGAATGGAGTTCCTCCCAATCCACCTTCCCCAGTGCCGCCGGCTTTGAATTTCAAGCATCTATAAGCAAGTCCTTCTAGCTTTTTTTTCTCTCCCTTGGAATGTTATAACAAATAACCAACTTAGAAATATACTCAATAATAGGATTCAATCCAATTTAATGCTTGTGCAGTTTGCTCACAGCCTGATGATGTAATCTCTTGCCCACTCTATTGCTAAATCTGGCAATAAATAAATAACCTGCCAGGGAGAATTTGGGAATTGTTGTTAGTTAGGCTCGGGTGATTCAGGTGGTTATTGGATGTACACGAGCGGATCAGTGCGTATTTCTCATCTGGCGAGATGAGGAATAAACTCTTTTGCTTGGGAAAAGAAAAAGGGTAGAAAGGATGGAGAAATTGTTAAATGTTTAACTTCGTTTTAAAGGGATTGTTCACCAAAAATTTAGGATTCTGTCATCATTTACTCCCCCTCAAGTGAGTCCGAGGACATACTTGCTTCTGTCAAACACAAAATCAGACGTTTAGCAAAATATCCGAGCTGCTATCTATCATTCACCAAAAATTTATGATAGCCAGGGGCTGTCACACCCTAAAAAGACACAAAAAAGCATCTAAAAAGCATTGCGATAGACTGTACAACTTGTGCACTGCACAACTATACTATATCTATATGTACTGTATGTATGTGTACAATATATGCAACATAAAAGTGAAACATTTACATATTTATTTATTTTTGCACTCTTTGACTTTTTCACCTACATGCAATTTTATAACACATTCCCTGAAGGTGTAAGCATGAAACATCATCCATGCAATAATACAGAACCTGTACTCTCAGCTGTCATTGGTATTCCTCTGGCAGAGAGGATGATGGGATGTGTCTGTCGCATATTAGACATGTGTCACTCATATTGGACACAATCCAATTTGGAATCCATTCAGAGGTCGTCTAAACCACACATTTTGAGATTTGTGTTTTCGGTATTTTTCGGTATTAAGTCTCTCAAATTTCACAACAATCACACAGTCAGTCTCACACACAATCACAAATACATTTCTGTTTACGCCATTGAAGAAAAATGGAAAATGTAACTTCCCTGGTGCCACAGAAATATCAAATCTTTTGTAAAGTTTTACATTCAACCCAATTATCTTTGCCAGACGTCCAATTAATCAGCAGTTTGGGAATAGAGTCACGTCTCTTTGGGCATAATTGAAACGCAGGTCATAATTACGGACTACTACTTACACACTGTGACATTGTGCCAGGCGTCGCCATCCTCTCACAATTACACAAACATACGCCTGTCTGCTTCTGTTATTATCACTCATTACCTAAGACTCAAATGTCTACGTTAATTACAGACTGTCATCACGCAAACCCAGCTTTGCTGCTACACTGTGTCCATCACTCCAGCCCTTGGGGTCCTTATCCGCGTAATCCATGCTAAGACAGGAGCGTGTCCGTGGGCGTCTATCCGGGTTGTCAGAGCTTAAGTGACAGCTGCATGCCTGTAAGATCCAGTGGGATCTAAACGGCTGACAGTTGAGAGTCCACTAAGTGCCATGACCGTGCCATTCATTTCTCCAACAGGGGTTTCCCTCGGCAGACAGGTATTGTCAGACAGGTTGCACATACAGATGTGCAAGCAAATGTTGGATGATGAGGAAAAATAATAGTTTGAGCACATAATACAGGCACAATTTGTTCTGCAGGGAAGGCGGATATAGTCTTATAATGAGGAATTGATTGTGTTCTTTATGGATTTTGTATTTTGCTAGCTTGTTAAGTATGATGAGCAGGCAAACAACAATGAGACATACTGCTGTTTAACAGTAAATAATGCTGAAAGATCTTCTTGAAGGCTTATTGATTTATAAATCCAGAAGGTATGTTTAACAAAAGTCATATATACACTTCTGCTTGGTACAGTATAGCCATTCATCCGTTCTCCAAAGTGTGGGGATACTGCAGCATCTTGGGATGAAGGGAAACATCCTTGGAGGATGGTCCATAATTTATTACAGACAGTATATGGTACAGTATTATCTGTAGGGTTTAGATAAGTTCATATTATTAGAATTATTAATAATAATAATTTTATTTAGCAGGAATAAAAAGTGACAGTTACACTTTATTTTAGACATTCTACTAACTATAAGTAACTTTGTAAGTACACTAATTCTAATTCATTTGCACCAATATGTCTACTAACTCTCAGGGTAGACTGCTAGGTTTAGGGTTAGTAGAGTAAGTTGACATATACTTGAAAGGTTTCTGGTAGTCAGTATGCTTTAGGTTGTGAACCCATCAAAATTGTGTTAGACATTATTAAGCAGACAGTCTACTTATACTCTAATGACTTATAGCTGACTCTAATGTTGTTGCAAAATTTACTTAGTGTTAGTAGAATATCTATCTCAAAAATCTATCACCCAAAAATGAAAATTAGACGTTTATTTACCTACCCCCATGGTATCCAAGATGTAGGTGACTTTTTTTCCTCAGCAGAACACAAACGAAGATTTTTAACTTTAACCGTGGCAGTCTGGTA
>JAUMHQ010000019.1:3300754-3313225 GCA_032361165.1 Enteromius paludinosus | reverse complement strand
CTACATCTTGGATGCCATGGGGGTAAGTAAATAAACATCAAATTTTCATTTTTGGGTGAACTATCCCTTTAAGGTGTATGCAATTCTATGCACTCCATAGTATCAACTCATATACACTGTTTATGTTTTCTTTCCTTTGAGCTTTATTACAAAATGTCATTCGATTCATTGCAATAACTTTCTGAAATCAGGGAACTGGCTTATAACTTTGAATTACCATTTTGTACGAAATGTAGTGCTTTATGGAAATGAACTTTGAGAAGCAATGAACACTTTTAGTTTGTATGCAGTGTACATATGTGTGCATCTACCCAGACCATTTTAGGGCAAGGAGAATGTGGTGGTGTTGGTTTCTCCAAGGTGTCATATTTTTTCTGGTAGGACTGTTTTGGAAATATTGCTTTCGTCTCTTGGGTTATTGAAGATGAGTGGTCATAAGTTGGGGGCCAGAAACACGAGGACATGCCCAAAGTGTGCAATACAGTCTCTTCACACTCTGGACAGTTTTCCACTAAATCACTTGATAGCTGTACCTCTAATAGGGTTCATGAATCTGAGGTCTCAGAAGTGCTCACTTAAGAGAAGGTGGTAGATGGAGAGGAAGGAGAAAGCCAAAGCAATGCAGCCTGCACTTTGTCCCATCTCCACATCGCTTCCCTTGACAAATAATGCTCCTACCTCAGTCACATCAGCGACGGAGAGAAAATCCCATTAATGGAGGGAGGGGGAGAGAACAGCAATAGTTTTTATGTTTCGTTTTCCTCTGCACTCTTGCGCTCTTTTTCATTTCCTCTATTGATAAAGCAGCATAAAAATAAAAACCACTTTAGCCTGTGCCGCTGGGGCTGGGATAGCATGTTATAATCAAATCATTACTTTTATTAATGTTCAGATGGCTTTTTAATAGATTTGCTTTATTATGTCATTCCTTTCTCTCATCAGTTCTCTGTGGCCTTTTTGTTTTGTTTGTCATTTCTTTTTCATATTTGTTGTGCTGTAAGCCCATGGGATATCTGTCCTAAGGAGAGAAACGTAGAGCACAGGGGGAACATTGGTGATATTTCTGCCACCCCCTCCCCACATCCCTCTTCATAATTTGTTTTCAAGACCAATGTTCTGCCCTGCCTTACAATCTTGGCGATGCGGTTTTCCTGCTGCTGTTTCTGTACTCTCATTTCTCACAATTCTGTTTTTCTTTGTGCTTCTTTCAACAGCCAAAGGTAAAGCAGCTCTAACAGTGCATACATTTGAAGCAGATTGTGTTTGCAGACAGCATCACCAGAAATTGAATATTTCAACAAAGCCTCAAGTCGCAATTTGCAAAGTACTATGTTGCCCATTTAGAGATAGTTTTGCTTTTGCAGTATAGGTCAACAAGCTAAAACCGGTATTATAGGTGATATTTTCAAAGTCTTAAAGACTCAAAATCTAGTTTTATGGATTTTATATGTCATCTTTATATGCTAAACTTTGCCAAATGCACTTTAGATATACAGTTTGCTACACTATTCAAAATGTGTGTCGAACGTTCTGCCAACACAGGAAAACTTGATTTCATGGGTCATGATCTTGACTGGGAAAGTTACAGGTTTCACGTTCACAGTGCACAGCAAAATAAACGGCATGAACAGGTCTGTTTATATTCCACCAGTTAGAATTGATATTAGCATTTATATCAATCACACTGCAAATAAATGCTTTCTAAGCTTTTCTAAGACTTTCTGTTTCCAGCCAAAATATCTAAAAACTCTCAAATCAAGAAGGATTTTCTAGACAAGAAAAAATTACTGTATTATTTTTAGAAAAAACAAGCTAAAATTAAATAAGTTTTCACTTGAAGCAAGCTAAATAATCTGCCAATAGGGTAAGCAAAATAATCTTGTTTTCTGTTTAAAAATAAGAATATTTTGCTTAACCTATTGGCAGATTGTTTTACTTGTTATAAGCGAAAAGTCACTTAATTTTAGCTTGTTTTTTTACATGTTTTTAATGGCTATATTTTTCTCATTATCTGCTAATCCATATACCCTCAGCCCCCACAAAAATAATAATTATAGGACACAGGGATGATCCTTGCAAACCCAACTCCTGCTAAAACCTTAAGTGAAGTTATTTGAGAAAGCAGTTGAAATGGCAGGTGGCAAAATACCAATTATATCACAAAACTGTGTTTTCTTTAGAAGTGCTTGTCACATTAGTGAAGAGAGGGGGTGACAAAGAAACAAAGTAATTAGTTTCTTTTTCTCCTACACTTTCTCTCTCCCACATTGCACTTGTGTTTAAAGAGCTCTTTTAACCAACTGCCTTTTTCCATACTACCATGCTAAGGTAGTATGAGACTGAGATTGTTCAAGGAAAAACTTTTAATTGTGAACTATTTAGTATTATTTAGAATTATTTATTCACCAATATTGTTTTTGTAGCACTTTAGAATAGGTAACACTTGTTAACTATTAACTATGACTTTTCCCTAAATAAATTGCTAATTTGCTGCTTTTATTAATAGTAAAGTAGGTGTTAAGTTTAGGTATTGGGTAGGATTAGAGGTGTAGAATATGGTCGTGTAGAATTATGCATTAATATGTTCTTAATTAGAAACTAATACATGGCAAATATTGTATTAATATGCATGCCGAGAAGCAACTAATAGGTGTTATTAAAAATATAGCCTTAAAATAAATGTTACCGTCTTAGTTAACAATAACAACACTAGAAGTACTATAGCTAGTAAAAAAGTAACATGGAAGTGACACATATTGCTATTGTAACATCTGCTACCATTCCAGTAAATGCTGTATATATTTATTTATTTATTTTTTGGTCACATTTTCTTATTGATGATGATGATGCCATTCTAGTAGCTGTTCACTGTTTTTGTTGTACTGTACACCGAATTTAACCTTTTCTTTATACAGCACATTTCTAAGAGCTCCCATCTCCGCCATCACCTTTAAAATGTGCCCTTAGACAGCCACTTACTCTGACCTTCTCACAACGAACATCATTCGAAGCAGCTGACAGAATGGTGACATAAAATGGCAGTCTGACCTCTTAAGCCTATTAGAATTGTTTCTATTTTTCGTTCAGTGAGCAAAATGGAGACCCAAGGTGAAATTTGATGTCTGCTGAACGTAAGAGGAAAGGTTGGATTTGGGTAGGTCGGCAAGTGAAATACTTCACGGTCTTGTAGCCGAGCTCTTAGTTTGGCTGTCTGTAAAGCCGCAGACGAAGACATAATGATTCAAAACCGAGTGGGGTGTCCCTGTGCAAGATGACAATCATAGCAGGAATGGGGCATAACGAGATGTAATACTGTAAGTTTCAAACCGGCGGGTTTGTTGATTCCAGACAAGCAACCTGTTTCTCATGCCGAGAGGCTCGGGAGTCCATGTCAAGTGATCTGAAATTGCCTTATTTCTCCAACTTTATTTTAGAGTGCCATTAATGACCTGTGTGGTGGAAAAGGGTGACCTGTCTCACTCTGTGACGTGTTTTCAAATAGCTGTATAATGAGCTGTGTCAACCGTCTGCTTTTGGGATCTGAAGATGACTGCTTTTGGCTCTTTCTCACTTCAAACCATGGTGAAATAAGCCACTTCACTGCATAATGAGAGAACTGATTATCTTGGCATTATTGTTCATGTCGTAGCACTGTCTTTGAAGAAGAACGTCTGCTCCCAACACCTCAAGATGTCGCCTATGGTGATTAAAACTGGGTTGAGATGGCAGGGGTTTGGGAATGTGTCTGCATAATGATAAAAAAGCACATATGACTTCTGCAGCACCTCACTGGCACCTTTAGTCTGTTTTCCCCAAAGTCGCAAGCAGGGGATGGTATCTTTGAACTTTCCGAATGCCTTTTGAAAATCTCTGAAAATTGCTTCCCAAATGCTTTTGGACCATTGGTTATTCAGCTGGCTGCTGCGTTTCTAACTCTTCACATGCGTGGTGGAAGGAATAATAGAGCCCACTTACACACACACACACACACACAGTATCACAAACCCCATCCAAAAGCGAGATCCATATCGATGCTAAAAATCCCCAATGACAATCCAGGTTCTCAAACTAATTTCTACGTATAGAAACAGGCATAACTCTGTATCTATCGATCCTTTCCATTCGGCAGCTTACAAGCAAGCCAGGGTTTTAAAATGTATCCTTAAGTGCTTGTATCATAACATCCTGCTTGTGTAGACATACATCATCACAAATATCCTATCCCAGAAAAAAATCTGACACACAGACAAATACAAATACCAGGCTTTGTGGAGAAGGTAATAACCAACCTGTCATGTCACATACACTGTTCACTAGATTATGAAGTAATTGAATCACAGTTGGCACGGCAGGGACCATTATACCTGTGAGAGATGTGCAATGTGGTTAAGTCATCATATTTATTGCCCTCACTTAATCTCTTTTGCTCTCTTCCCTTCAATAACGGTAGCCTCCCTGCCCCCTCCTTAACAAGCTTAACCAAAAGCTGGGCAGCTTCCTCTGCGCAACCAAACATCTTCAGTTCCAGCCAAGGCTTCAAATGATTAGCAACCAAGCAACCACCCCTCAAGGCTCAGATCTGCAGCAATAATACCCGGGCAAACCTAATTACCTAAAGAGATCAACCTTCCCCCTCTACACACTCCACGTTCCCATATCAGGTAAATCTAATAGCAAGGTGCAATATCAGAGAACAATGGCACCATTATTTTTCATCAGTGTTCTTCTGAAACCAACACCTTCAAGCAGCATTTAGCTGAGAGCCTCTGAATGTGCCGCATCTTATCATGGGTGCTTGCCCCAGATTTGCTTTTGGTCATGTTGCGGCAGGGGAATTATCGCCTTAAATTCATAAATATGAATTATTACATGGTTTTCACTATCAGTGCTGTGTAAATGGCAAAGCAGATGGCTCTTCACTTTATCACAGGTCTTCAATGAGTCTTTAAAACTTCCAAGAATTTTCATTGCAGTGCACAGGTGTTCACTTCATAGCTTTTTGCCAGGAGTAAATGCTTATAGCGCCTTTAGATTTATTTTATTGGCCTTTTTTCTTGCGATCAAGCATATGAACAAGAGGGCTGTGTTTTGAATATATCAGCATGGGATTTACTGTTGTGATATTCAGTATTTATGCCTGTGATACTGCTTTTACAACTGTGTCAATTATACAGTCCCATCCTGTTTTATGAACTCTGTGAATTCTGACATGCTAATGTTTTCACACTGTATTTTACTTATATACACTGAACAAAATGACACAGCACTTTTATTTTTGCCCCCATTTGTCATGAGCTGAACTTTTTCTATGTACCCAAAAGGTCTATTTCTCACACATTGTGTTCACAAATCTGTCTAAATCTGTGTTAGTTAGCACTTCTCCTACCAAGATAATCCATCCACCTTATAGGTGTAGCATATCAAGATGCTTATCAAACAGTATGATTATGGCACAGGTGTGCCTGAGGTTGGCCACGGTAAAAGGGCACTCTAAAATGTGCAGTTTTATCACACAGCACAATGCCATGATTGATGGTAAACAGCTTCGGTTCGAACCCTGTGAAACTACGCCTCAACAAAACAGCTCATATCTGTGTAAGGAAGTTAACACTGTCGGATATGTTTAGGTTTGGGTCTAGTGTAAGGGAAATTTATTTCTAACATATAGAGAATTCATTTTTAGACACTCACTGGATATTTGAATTGTGAATGGCCGCAGCATAATAAAACCGCTGCTGTACCCACCTTTAAGAATGTAATGAAACCGTGCCACAGTTGAGTATTAAACATGTGTTTTAGCACCACTCTCTTGATGTTTCATTTTGCAACTGCTGCGAACCATGCAGTAAGGGGTTGCAGAAATACAGTGAGATCAATAAGTATTTGATCACCCTGTGATTTTTACAAGTTCTCTTACTTAGAAATCATGGAGAGATCTACAACTTTCAGCATAGTTGCATTTCCACTGTGAGAGAAAGTATCTAAAAGTAAAAATCCGGAAATCATGATGATACTCATCATTCTTCGTCCTCCAAACACAGCGAATGGAGTTAAGACAAAAAAGTTCTACTTTGGTCTCATCTGACCACAGGACTTTCTCCCATAACTCCTCTGGATCATCCAGATGGTCCCTGGCAAACTTCAGACGGGTCTGGACATGGGCTGACTTACTGTAAGCAGGGGAACCTTCTGTGAGATGCAAGATTTTAAACCATGACATCTTCATGTATTACTGATAGTAGCCTTGGAAACGATGATCCCAGCTCTCTTCACGACATGGACCAGCTTCTACTGTGCAGTTCTGGGCTGATTCTTCACCGTTCTTAGCATCATTGATCCCCCACGAGTAGAGATCTTCCGTGGGGCCCCAGTCCGAGGGACATTGACAGTCATCATTAGCCTCTTTCATTTTCTGACAATTGCTCCAAAAGTTGTTCTTTTTTCACCAAGCTGCTTAGCAATTGGCCCGTAGCCCTTTCCAGCTTTGTGAAGGTCTACAATTTTGTCTCTTGTGTCTTTTGACAGCTCTTTGGTTTTGCCATGTTGCTACTTAGACTTTAGCTGATTGTGGGGTGCACAGGTGTCTTTATGACAGCTAACGACCTCAAATAGATGCTACTAATTTAGAATCATGAGCACAGTGTAGCTGGACTATTTAAAAGCAAAATAACAGGTCTTTAAGGGTCAGAAATCTGTCTGATAAGCAAGTGATGAAATACTTATTTGAAAGAGTAATTATCAAATAAATTATTTAAAAAATCATAAAATGTGATTTCCAGATTTTTCTTTTTAGATTCTGTCTCTCACAGTGGAAATACACCTATGCTGAAAATTGTAGACCACTCCATGATTTATAAGTAAGAGAACTTACAAAATCACAGGGGGATCAAATACTTATTGACCTCACTGTATGTGTTCAGGCCTGTATTTCCAATGAGCCTGAGTTGGGAGTGAAACTCCACTATTGTGTGTAGATAGAACTCACACAGTATCACCAGTTACTTAGTCAACAAAATAGTTTGATTCTTATATTAAATTATATGAGAATATAAATTGAATATATATTAGAACTACTATTTAGAACAACAGCAAGATTGCAATTGTGACAAGAGTCAATAAAACAGGACTAACTTACAGCTTTAAAGTCTAGTTTTATTGATTTGAGTTACACCAGCAATCTGTTTTGTTCTAAATATCAGCTCTAATCTATACTCAGTGTATATTTTCATAACATTCAGTAATTTGAGTACAACCTTTGTGTGTCTAATTCTTTATTGTTGCTCCGATGTCTGGCTGGTTAGGGGCCTTAGTAAATAAGCATGATACGGCCTCGTGTTGTCTAGTGTAATCACATTTATTGTATTCTTTTCATTACGGTAAAGTATGAAAGTACATTGGGACAGGTGAAATGACAGAATTCACAGAACCCCTCAGCAATGATAGTGTCACAAGCAGGAAGAGAGGAGACTTGGGGGTTAAATTGCAAACTGTGTTTATTAGCTCAGAGTCAGGGCAAACAGGGTTGAGCATCGGCAAACTAGAACAGTGAAGGCAGAGACAGTAGAATTAACCATGAGACGAGCGTGAGTCAACATACCGGTAAACAGAGTCCTTAGGGCAAGACGTAAACGTGAATCCAGAGGAAGCAGAGGTCGGCAACGAGTAAATCCAAAGACAAGACGAACTAGGAACAATGACGCGACTGAAACACTAAGACCCGGTGACGATGTAATGAACCGTGACAATAACAAACACAGAGGGGCTTTTAGGCAAAAGGATGTCCTGGTGCAAACAAGGTGGGTGGAGAATACAGTTTCAACATAAAAGTCCAAAAATGGCAAACAGAGAAAAACACATACAAAAGGAGTCATAGCTGGCAGCTCCAGCTGGCTTGACAGATAGTTTGCCTAGTGGCCATTGTTTCTTTGTTTATTGCATCTTTAAATCTGAGAATGATATGAATCCTAGATTAGTAAATATTTACATAGAACAAGAAACATTGAAATTATGCTTCATGTTGCTGTCTCACTTGATTGTAGCTTAGTAGAAATCCCCATTTTCACTATAAGCAGCCAAGGCCCTCAGCGCAATCTTAACTCTATCCTCTCTGAAAGAGTTTATTCTAAGAGAAAGTGACATTGAAAAAAGAGACCTGCCACTTCCTATGCCCACCATAATTGGCAGTAATGCTTGTTTGGCAACTGGTCCATGGTTGCCCAGCAACTATGTTTAAGCTTTCAATTTACAAGCTATCCAGCAAATGGAATTTTTATCATGGATGTTTACAGCACAGCAGATGAAAAAAGAGCCAACAGTGTGTTAACTTGTGTTTGATTTTTCATTTAGTGTGCTGACATTAGTGTGACCAGTAAACACTGAGCCAAATGCAGGACTGAAGAAAATCGTCCCTCTGTTTCTAGTCCATTACTGATCTGGTCTAGTGCTACTAATACAAACTGTTACAGCATAGGGTCCAAAAAGGGGTTTGCCTGACTTTTGACTCTTTTTAACAATTCGTTTTTCATGTTGATAATGAGAAGAAATAAAAATGTAAATTTGTGTTGACCAGTAAACCTTAATCTGCAACCAAAAAAGTAACCAAATCTGTGTCTATGAAAATTATCAATGTGCTCTTGTTTTTATAATGTTTGTCCATTTTTTCATATACATTATATCCCCAATTGCTTTGATGCATGCCTGAAACAATGTAAAAATAATCCAAACATTCTTGTACACTTTTTGCAAGCTGTGTGCTTAAGTGTATATATATATACAGTATGTACAGTGTGTGTGTGTGTGTGTGTGTGTGTGTGTGTGTGTGTGTGTGTGCTTGAAAAACAACCCATCATGCATCATTCATTAACCTGATATGGGGTAGTCATCAGAATGAGAAGCACACAGTAGAATTATGAACACATTACTGCATGACTATCATTCAAATTTGACTTTAAGAGGTTAAATATTTTAGTCTCCACCACTGAGGTGAACTGAATGTGATGGCGTTACTTTCCTGAAATGTGACTTTGATTAGAAAGACTTTTCTGTGGGTTTACTGGTCAAAGAAGTTTTGACTTGTCCGCCATCACTCCAAATCTAAGTAAAATAAGATGGGTCAAAGTTCCAAAGCTTCAGAACAACTTCAGCCAGAATGATTTTAATATTGATAGAGCAGCTCTTTGCAGAAGTCCGAAAGGCAAAGTCAACAGGCAAAAGTTTGACTTTGCAGGTAAAGTTTGAGTTTTTTTTTTCTTTTTAAGAGATAGAAATATGTTCAAATGTTCTGAATAAAATGACAGTGGTACACATTGATAAGATATCCAGAGTTTTATTTTAAAGAATGCACTGCTTTGATGTGTACAGTTAAAGAACTCTTTGATAAAAAAAATGTTTTGGTCCTCCACCAGATCTATTCTTCTTAAATTTGTAAAACAAAAAATGAGCCAAGATTTGGCTGCTTAATTTGGCTCTGCATATGAAATCTAAGTATTATATTATATTATAATTTTAATATGATACAATTGTATATTGTTGGAGGGTTTTCAAAAGTTTAGGCAACAAATTTACTATTTTAAGAATATTTTAAAAGCATAAAACATACTTTTTATACTGAAAATGGACTCCTTTCAGTCTGCTGTCTTTGACGTCACAGCTGAGGGAATAACTTGAGAAGAAAACTGAGATGAATAGAAATGCTAAAAGGTAGCTTTCTCCAGATAATACAGACTTCCTAATACCACAACGTAAAGTGAAAAGATCTCTACAAAATATCTAACAATGCAATCTGCTGTTGCTCCTACCAGTAAATTTAAAGTTGTGCTACGGTTTTATCAAAAGAAATAGGAACTCATACAGAAGCAACAGCTGGAAATAAACAACTTTCCAGCACTTTGCTGCATACTTCTCGAGTTGTTGTGTCCGCAATTCCCTGACCTGTTCAAAGTCCACAGCGAGCCCACAGGCAGGTCACCTGAGCTCACACCATTCAATAACTTATTAATACTTGATGCCAGTGGCCCCTGTGCATTATTTAACAATAAATGATAACGGCTGCTCCATTATAGATTAAAGGAGAAGGGCTGCCTTTTTTAATCACACATTTCTAAAGGCCACAGGAAAAGAACTCCATCAGAGACAAAGAGGAATAGGAAGTGCCGTTAGTGTCTGTGGAGTAGAAAGGTTGTCAGTTAAATGTACATGTAAGGATCAGTGACTTTTCACCTCCATGCAAGTTGCTATTAAAATTAGAAACCATAAGTAAATTAAATATATGTGTTTACTCTGTCTTCCTGCAAAGTCTGAAATGAATACAGGTCTTTCAGTCGTCCAGGAAGATCTTACATCCGAACAACACAGGGAATAGACGTAAGATCAAACAGATCAGAGGCCTCTCTGATCATATGGGATGTTCAGAATGTTCAGAAAGCAAGAGTGTACTCAATGTTTTTCTTCATCCACATCATTATTCAAATGTAGCATCAGCTCACATTTATTCTGGAGTCACAGCAAGCAGTTAGGATACTTTCACCACAAATAAACATGAGTAAATGCTGTTGCCTTTAAATCTCTGGGAGGTAATTTTGACAACTTTGATCAGAGTCAAAGTTGATCAAAGTTTGACTGTTTGGCCCCTACCCAAAATGTATGCCTAAAATCAGTGAGAAATTACAGCTGATTAACAAGGGTGTAGAAGCACCTAACCCTCAACATAAGCCTAAAACAGATATTTCCTGAAAAATTATCCCTCAAATCTGATTGGTTGATTTGAATGTTGTTCCAGGATCAACAAAAGTGTTGATCCAGGAACATCTTGTACTTGGTGAAATCACGCTCACCCTCAT
Organism: Enteromius paludinosus; assembly: GCA_032361165.1. NCBI lineage: Eukaryota > Metazoa > Chordata > Actinopteri > Cypriniformes > Cyprinidae > Enteromius > Enteromius paludinosus. The sequence continues at coordinate 3,302,387 of JAUMHQ010000019.1, read as the reverse complement.
CACTAGATGCTGCTAAAATGTACTTTTTGCACCTTTAAATCTTGATTTGTGAAAAAATTCATGCAGTTTTGTGTACTGTTGATGGAGGAAGCCCATACTACTTTTTAGCATCGTGATGCTCAAACTACAATTCCCAACATTCCCTGTGGCCGCATAAGAATGCATGTATAAAAGATAATTCACACATGCATCATTTGCATGTTCTTCATTAATTTGCATTGTACTAAAACATCCTGTTTTCCAAGTCAGAGTGAGAAATATGAAATTGCCTAATGGCTCCAAAAAGCCTATACTTGTAAATACACCTTGTAAAACTGATTTCCAAATAAAGGAGGAACTTACCAGGGGGCTTCAGTTTCTTTGCAGGTTTACACAGGTGTAACTCATCACATTACCCAAAGACATGTTCAACTAGCATTTGACTAGAGTAAGGTTATTCAATAATTATTCTTAATTGTAACCAGTGTGTAATTATTAAAAATAATAATAAGAAGATAAATGCAGAGGCATAAGTGTGGCTTCAGTGTCCAAATACTTTTTGTGGGCCACCGCAGCTTCCCAAGTAATTGTTTTAGCAACTGATGGTTTCCTTTAAACAGAAAAATATGAAAGAGATCTCGTGAAAACATAAATTATAATACTGATAGCTACCTTCAGGTTAGGTGTAAAGTTGAAGGTAAACTAAGCCACTTTAATGATCTCTTTACAGGAGGATGTACAGAGCCTTGGTTTGCATTCAGAGTATTCCAGTTAGGCCTGTGCATTATAAGTTTGAGACCAAAGACACATTAGAAATGTATGCTTGAAGGGTTGAAGGACTTGTATTAGTCTTGCATGCTTATACTCGGAGAAAGATCCAGTAAGTCTGCTCTCTCCTCCTTTTAAAAGTAAGTCCTTTCTTTGTTTGCTGAAAAGTCTGTCATTCCCCTTCTATAATGGCCTAGAAGTAATTCCAAGGTAGTCTTTGCTCGAGAGTGTGTAATTGCTCTTCATGGGAGCGTGATGCTGTTGTAACTTGAGGCTAATGCCGAACTGACCTGTTCCGTTTGCCATTTCGGAGTCAGCTTCAAGCCGTGTTTGAGCTGAGAGGCGTGACACATTCGCAGGCCTCTTTGAGGGCCGCTGCATTCCTCATTCAGAAGTGCTTGTCTGGGGGGCTGTGCTGACTCTTGAACTACCAGCTGCCAGCGTACATTTCAAAAAATTCCAGAGGCTCAGAGAACATTAAGCAAGCTAAAGCAAAAAGTACTGCACTGTTATATCTAAAATCATCAATGTCATCCTTTAATCACTGTCATAACGTTTTGACCTTGTATTGCAATCATATTGCACTGCAAGTTATATTGTACTGTTACTTTATTCACTGTTAATCATAATGGAAATCTTTATTTGCGCTTATGTTTTTATGTATCACAAGGAATAACATCACTGGTTCTAGTTCTCAGTATGACTTCTTGAAATATGTTTTTGTTCTGGACATTTCTGGACAATTCAAATTTGAATTTGACATTCCTTAGGTCAACCAAGGCTGCATTTATTTGATTAGCATTACTTAATAAGCTCTAGTGCTATTTTGGGGAATTCCGCCTGCATTTTGCCTACCAAATTAAAAAGCTTCCCATACCCACATGCA
>JAUMHQ010000019.1:3290299-3300654 GCA_032361165.1 Enteromius paludinosus | reverse complement strand
GAGAATATCCAGGCTGTACGACTGCTGTCAGTGATATGAGTACTTGAAATTAACATGTTTTCTTAATGCCTGTTGAAAATAACAGAGACATTTTATGATTATTACAATAAATTTCTTACATACGGCTCCTTTATAGTTAAAAATCTTCGTTTGTGTTCTGCTGAGGAAACAAAGTCACCTACATCTTGGATGCCCTGGGGTTAAGCGAATAAACATCAAATTTTAATTTTGGGGTGAACTATCCCTTTAAAAGCATCCTATAATTATTACTTTTTTTCCTTTCAAACCAAATGACTCTATGCATTACTAGAAATAATATTCATATATTCTAAGTGTCCAAACAAAGGGAACGCTAATCACTATAATGGTGAGTAAAAAAAGGAAAAAATAAAACATTTTAGGAAAATCTTATGTGGCCTGTGATGTTCAGTTGTACTGAAAACTCAACATTGAAGATGACTTTGTTAAACTAGTGAATTCAACTAGTGAAATATCACAGACATGGGGACATTTTTCTTCTTCCTCTGCTGTTCTGTTGTGCATTAGCAATAAATTTGTGCACGGCTTGCGCCCCACTGGTGAATTAATGTCATTAGTTTTGTTGTGGCTACCTGAATATTCTTAGTTAGGCTTACTCATAGCAGCAAGTAAGTCATTTTACTTGTCAAATATTATCTGTAACTTAATGAATCCTAGTAAGTATAACAACTAAGTACAGGTAACTAAGTATATATAAATAAGGTATACTATTGGATTTTACAGTGTACCCTTACCCATGAGTAATGCCTAAAATCACATTTATTGATAGATGACTGACACTGATGTACAAGCACCAAACACTAATCTCAGCAGCGCAGTGCTGATCAATGTAAACAATGCAGCGCATATTCTTATTCTGATTTCTTATTCTGATGTGAGAAACCTTAATAAATCATTGAATACATCATATAAATAGAGAATAAATAATAATTTATTACATATTACATAATTTTAGGTATGGGAATACAAATTCATATCAGTGAATGCATCCAATATTTTTCCCAAACCATTACTTGAATAGCTAAAGAGTTGTAGCTTATAATGTATTGTGCATTCTGGAGTGGTGTGAATCACTTGATTACAGTGTTGTCTAGTTTTAGGTCAACCAAAATAATAATAATTAAACTACCATAATAATTTCAGGTTCATTAGGTTCAGTAGAAAAGGCGGTTTCCAGTAGCGTTCTGTACATTGTATGAGTGTCTTCTGGCCCACCGTCTTCTTATTGCTTTACAGCCACCACAGAGCAAACACTGAGGAAAGAGGGAGAATGTAGTTAGACTGGAATTAACTTTCATGACATACATAGGTTTCAGGTAAATTATTATCAAATTCACATCATATTCTTGTTATTACTAACCAATTCAAATATCATGTGCATATTTGTTATAAAATCTTTATGCAACTTACACAAAGGAGAATCCAGCAAGGTACGAGGAAGATAGCAATAGCACAGGGGACAATAATGGCCACAACCCATGCAGCATTAGTGCTGTTGTTTGTAGTGCTCAGCACTGTGGGGTAAAAGGTGGTTCCTATTGCTGCAGGTGTAGTTCCACCTTCTGTGGATGACAGAGTGTAAAATAATTACAATTTAAAAAAAAAAATTCTCCAACTAATAACAGTAACATTTCTGTGCAGAAGAACATACCATGATTCGCCGCAATAAGTGCATAGAGAAAGTTGCTGGGTTTCACAATATCACTTTCATTGAAATAATAGTATACATTAGCCTGAATAGTGGTGGAATTACCCCTGTGGAGAAATTAAAATGCATACTGAATCAAACAAACCCTATAGTGTTCTATTTCCTTTACTTCTCATTTAAACACATTTAAAATAGATGTCTTCGAATCAATTGACATTTCTTTGTCTAATAATATGTCAAATCTTACGTGAAATTGGCCCTTTTGAACACAAAAGGAGTGGCGCTGGGATCAGTTAGGATTCCATTCAGCTAAAAAGGTCAGCAATGGAAAAAAAATCTTCTATAACTGTTTGAAGTTGATACATTTTGAGCTTGATAGCTAAGTTTAATCAAAACTTAATAAAATGTGGGCATTTTAAAATACAAATATCAGACTCACCAAGTTATTTATAGAGTCCTGGATTAATTCATATGTGGTCTCCCTGAGTTCAAGTTTCTCAGACATGGTAACATTGTTGATTTCAAATGCAAATTGCAGGGCATATGACGTATCAGACATTTCTTTAAAAAAAAACATTAATTAATTATTTAATAATAATAATAATAATAGTGCCTTTTAGCTGACTTTGCTTGTTTGCATAGATATTATTACTGAAATTTGTTTACTGCTGACTAGACAGACATGAGAAAACTCACTTATGTAATTGAAATCAACAAAGCTCACAGAATCCAAGATTTGTGCCCTTAGATCTCGTTTAGTTCTGAAACGTGGGGCAAGCAGACTTGAAGCCAAATCCCTTATTTTATCCTCACTTGGTATAGGACCCTGTGTGATAAATACGAGCCGAATGTAAATGATCACCCTTCCAATCCTGAAAAAGAAGGTAAATAAGATTAAGGATGAATGAAATTATGAATAAAATACACAACACTTTTACACAACACACTTTATTCTGCACATTTATACTTACACATCTGTTTTTTGAGCTGGTTTAATCACTGTTGGAGCTGGAGTTGTTAGGCCTGTAGTACGAAACAATATTTTAGGAGATTTAAGGAGAAAAATAAATGTAAATTAATTAATTTAAAACATGAAATAGTTAATAGTGTTAAACTCATTTATTGAATTAATTCATCTCTATAATATGGAAAGAACACATACTATACATATCGTTGAGAAGGTTTTTGAGAAAGAGACTGAGTGACTTGATGTCTTGTCGGAAAGTATAATCCATATTAGCAATGATCACCTTGGAATTTTTTCTAAAGGGATATAAAACAGATTTTCTAAACTTGAAGCCACATTATTGTTCAGATTAAAGTATAAAACAAAAAGTCATACGTACATGAAATTGGCTACTATATATTCAACAGAAGTCTCAGAGTCACTTAGGATTTGGTTCAGCTAAGGAATTTATCAATAAACACAGATTAATCGTTTTATGGTCATATTATACGGTTGATATGTTTTTTTACATTTCTTTCTAAAACACTCTCAAACCCACCTTTCCTTTGATGTAGTTGTTAATGCATGTGTAGTTGCCATCACTGACTTCAAGCTTCTCTTCCATGGATGGGCTCTTGATCTCAAATCCAAATTTGAGGGCATTTGAATTATCAGCAGTTTCTTAATGAGAACATAACATATGACACTAATTAGTTGATTATACATATAGCTGGTGAATTCTAATACTTATCCACCCGCTCAAAGAGATATATCAACTAATAAGTTGATATTAACTAATTAGCAGATAAGAAAAATCTTTATGACACGAACTATACAAACATTAAACTTTATGATCAATTAAACCCTGTAACAAATTCTCTGCTATGTGGAACTTTAAAAGTTTAGTTTTAAAAGTTATATTCACAGCAAGCAAGGAAATCTAAACAGAGACCATCTAAAAGAGAACAACTCACTGTCAAAGGTGAGATTCAGATAGCTCACAGGATCACTCAGGGTATGTGCTGCGTCTTTAAATTTAAGATTTGAGGTCAGATATAATTTGACCAGATTTTGAACACGACTCTCACTTGGTAGGGGGTCTCGTGAGAAAATTAGCCGAATGTAAAAAAACACTTGCTCAATCCTGAAAAAGAAAATTTTAATAAAAATACAGTATGTACTGACAGGTAATATAAACAATCGCCTATGGATAAGACTGGTTGTTTTGCTCACAAATTTGTAGTTTTCCTAGTGGCTTTAGTTGTGTCAGTTGTTGCAAGGGTTGTTGGTATTATGCCTGTAAAATAAAATTGATTACTGGATGAGCAACACATGTTCAGTTATACATTTAACACAACAGTCATGACATACATATTGTTTTATTGTATAATTAGAATTGACATACTGCTCTGTAAATTAAGCTCCTTTAAAAATAGGATGGGTTGGTCTGTGTTGTTAAAAATGTATTCCATACTGCCCTCAATTTGGTTTCCTGTGCACCTGGAAGAGAATGTTTGGAGAAGTGGAGATAGAATGAATTAATAATTAATAAATTACATCTGAAATACAATATATCAGTTGGAAGATATTAGCTTTAGTCAATATGAGCAAAACAGCTGTATTTTCAAGTTTGATTCTTTTAACCTCTTACACTCTAGTGCTATTTTGGGGAATTCTGCCTGCATTTTTCCTACCAAATTAAAAAGCTTCCCATACCCACATGGAGAGGTGCATATACAAAAGATTGGTATCATTTAAAAGGAAACCTTTTGAAATTACATAAAACACTGTTGAAATTGATTACAATTATTGTATATATTGTCTATATGTTATAATAAAGACAAAAAAGAGGCGCTTTTTTATTTTTTTGTTGTAAACTGAAATTTGAAAGTGTATAATTCAGGTTCTGAGTGCCTGAGCTTCCTGCAAACAATTTTATTTGTTTCCAACACAAGCCAGCAAGCACAGGAAAAATAAATGTATTTCTATCATAATCTATGCAAGATTTATTCTATTCCAACTGTAGGGAAGAATACAAAAATTTTCTATACAAATTCCGCCTACCCAAATTTCCCCCAATCTCCGGTTTCCCCATACCAACATATACAGGGGAATAAATGCAATATCTTGGTGTCACTTTAAAGAAAACCCTTTGAAATTACAGAAAAAACTGCTGTAAGCGATAAATATTATTATATATGTTGTCTGTCCTAAGATGAACCTGACATGACACAAGGCGTTTTGACGAAATGGGAGGGGGGGTTAGTGTAATTTACCTGTAAATAACTTTGTTACAGTAAAATAAATATACAAAGAAATTCATATCTACATAAAATAGAGATTCTAAGCTTTCAAATGGTACCACATAGGGGGTTCTTGGTGCATGCAAAGGGTTAAAAATTCAAGGTACAATTTGAATAGGCGGGGGAGGGGTGAACATAGTGTACTTTACGTGTAAATAACTTTGTTACAGTAACATAAATATCAAAGTATAGCAATATTGTGTAAACGCTTTGTTGTGTAAACTAATAATCTGAAACCAGGCTTTCTCGTTTTAACCATGGTGTTTGGACTGTATGTTCTCAATAACCAGTTTACAAAGCATGTTCACAAAATAAAACTCTCTCTGAAAGGCAGGCGAAAATGTAAAAGCAACTCAAAGCTGTTTGCTTGTACGTATTTAAAGTACTATTTACTTTTGACAGATGAATGTAATGAATGCTTATTTCTAGAGCTTGTGTATCTGTAATAAACTGGTTAGTTATCTTTCCATGGAAGAGGCTAGACCACGATAAAAATACACAATTTAAAGCAAATCACAGTGAGTGAATGAACAAATTAATCTAAATGTGACATTCAACACTTACTGCAAACTACCAGATGCTGCAATAAGATCAGCCCAAATGCAATCAGTATCTGTACTACTTTGTTTCTTGTAAAGGCCAGAGTGACTTGGGGAAACGTATAACAAGACTGATCTCACAGTAATTAGAATAAGCAGAGAGAGGAGATCCCACTGTCCCCTAAGTGCATTTGAAGAAGTGTTAGCAAACCACCCTCCACCTGCCTTCAGCCACATCCTCATGTCCTCTAGTGAGCTCTAACAGAAATGTCTTTAAAAGAAATGAGTTTTCAGTTTTAAATGAATTCCAGACTGTAAGAATATACTGCAAGATTGTCTACAGTTGTGTACTGTAACAAACGCATACTGTATATAACAATAATATAAGCAACTAACATGCTCGTATGCTGCATTATATGCTTAGAATAAGCCTGGTATCATAATATAATACATATTGGGATGCATGTGTCATCATAAATAATAGATACTGATGCAATATGGAAAGAAAACAAATATTGCAATACATTCATTTACTATTGTATCAGTGCAGCCAAATATTGGATGTTGTTTTCATACTTCCTTTTATCAGTTTAAATGTAATGTGAATATCTTTGCTGCATAAAATATTGAAATAACTACAATTTACCCTTTTGAAGTTTATATATTAAACATTGAAAACTTTATTTTGCATGTGCATTATGCATTGTGAATTTAGATTAAATTTAGATTAAATAAAAAATTTCAGAAGATATCAACTGAAAAATAAATTAATTGATAAGTTATATCAGGGATATTTTAAGGTGGTCTAATGTCCCAGTAAGTCATTAACAATTTAGATTTCATTGCAATATAGCAATATAATGTGCAATCATTTCGTCTGTTGTATTGGATTGTGTTTTTTAGCGATCATCCAATCGCTTTTATATGATAGTGTGTGGGTCATCGTTCCACAGATTGTAGCTTACCACTGTTTAGAGATGTTGATTGAAGTGTCACAGCACGGTTTGTCAAACCATGTCGAGCTTGAATGTTCGTTGTGCCTCAGGAGGACATGAGACAATGCTGCTGCTTTAGTTCACTGAGAACTTCAGGGCATCCCATCACCACTGAGTCTTTGTCTCTGTGAAAAGGAGATTATTTTATACAATTATCACACAAAACAACAAGATTATCATCACAGTGGTAATGAAAGGTCTGTTGCGCTGAAACAGTTGGACAGATGTGGTGGTTGAAACACCGCGTGTGAACAGGGCCCTCATTACACCAAGAGACAAACAGTGCCTTCAGATAATGGACTCTCATTTGATCCAGTTCAATTCAATACTGATTGAATCAAACAAAACATTGCCCTTTCATTCTCTCTGAAATTGCATTCCTCAAAATACTGCGGGGGGTGGAAGGAGGAGATGAGGGGAGCTGCAAAGGCAAATAAACAAATAGAGGGAATAATTTGTTGTGAAAGATTAAATGGCTCTGGCTGGCCCATCGGCCTTGATTGTTGGAATCAGTGCACTTCATCCACTTCTCCAACTTACAGGAAGAAATGCGCATACAGACACACAACATTAATGGAAATGGCAAACATATGACCAATCTCCACTGTGTAATGCACAGCCATGGAAGTTATTACCACCCTTTGGCTTATCTTGGCATTAAAGATTATCCAGAATTAGGTTTGTGCGTTTCACTTCTACTGGCTTTGCTTGTTCTTTCAGGAGCTGCAGAGAAAATGTAGTTTTTGTTGTTTAAGAACATCTCATGCAGTTTAAGTGCTTTAAGCACTTGAAGGTCACTGTTATACTGCGTGTGGATATTAACATTGATCAAAAGCTTTAAGTGATTTAATTGTGATTGCATTAGATGAGAAAGGTGAACTGCATGTAATCGACTCAATACTTAACTTCTTACAGGAAGTGCTCGAGGGCATGTTTTCAAGCAGGCTATGGTGCAAATGAAAGTAAATCCTGTAAGGAAGAAGTTATGAATGTTCTTCATGTGCAGCAAATGCAGTAGGTATGATTAAACAGCATAATTCAGGTGTTTGTGGACTGTGGTCCTGGGTGCTCTTTCCCTAAGCCACTCTCTGCTCAGCGTGTCTTCAAAGAAGTAAAAGAGAACTGTCAGAACTCCATTTTTTATTTCCGCTTCTTTCTCAGTAAAATGTTATTTAAGCCCTCTTGGATTTTGGGATATTTTTTAAGAGTACATTTCTTTTAAATGTTTCTTTTTCTGCCTTCGTTACTGTTTTAAAAGATTTTAAACTTGTTGCTTGAAATGAGTCCATGAAGTGCCTTTGATTCGTGTTTTTCCGCGCTGCATGCCTGCAACTCAAGGGAGAGGACCATCACCAACATGCAAAGAACACAAACAATGAGTTCACAGGCAGAAATTGAAAATAGGTTTAGGAAGAAGATAATGCTTAATATTCCTCATTTCATTTTTTATCACTCTTGACACTTACGATTCATTATCAATCTGCGCTACAACAAACCCACGTCTTTGTGTTTGATATAAACCGCTCTCATGCACATGTTCCCATGTAATACGCATTCTGCAACCAAGATATACTTGACGTTATGCTGTTTGTTTACAACCTCAGAACTGTTTCCCAGGCACCGGGGGACCATCTTCAGTCCCCACTCCCCCACTCTTTGATTTTTTGCATTTCCTTTTATGGTCGTCTTTAGGCAACAGGCTAGTGACAGAGCTGAGGAAGAAAGAACAGTTGATGAACAGATATGGCCTCTGCACTCACTCGGGGAGAACAGCTATTTCAAACAAGGAACGATGCTGTGTGATCTTACATAAACATATTATTTCTATCTGTATCTCCTTCTCTAGCTGTTGTCTTTTTCTTAACCACAAAAGGAAGACTTTGGTACTAAATACATGTAATGAAAATATATTGTCATAACAGGATCTATGAAATACGTAAACAACACACATGCCGTTTTTGTTCATTTAAATTTTTCTGAATTCTGAATGAAATTTTAGTAATTAAATACATGTAATTCCTTTAATTCAACTCTTTTGACTTGTGGGAGTGAAAATTGCATTCCATATCTACTCCCATGGACTAATGTTCTCCACTCTTTATGGAGGTATAAAAGCTGTTGTCTGTCAATTAAGATTTGACAGATTAAACTGCACCTTAATTGGACATTTGTTGTTCTAATGTGATAAGACTTGGCAGTTTTGGACGTTGCCATCATTTACGTTTACTTTAGTTAATTTTGCTGTTTACAGGTGATGCAGGGGCTTGTCTTCAGTTGCATATTCATATAGAGAGTATTCAGACCTCTGTAAGCTGCTGTTAATATTGAACTTTTTGAGACTCATAGGTTGACATTGTGGATGAATGTGATACTGTGAAAAAGCAGATGCTTAAAAACGTCTAGGTTACGAACGTAACCCACGTTCCCTGAAGGAGGGAACGGAGACGTTACATATGGGATCTCGCATGAGAGACCGTTCGTCTTCGAGTCTTGAAAAAAGGCCAATGAATATTGGCGTGCAATAATCACAGCCAGGTGCATCTCATCACTGCGTGAGTATAAGAGGGCATGGCTGGATTGCACTCACAGGTTTTCGTTGAGGAGTCGAGTCGGCGTCAGCGCGACCCAGGGTCGTGGCAGAAAGATGTAACATCTCCGTTACCCTTTCAGTCGAATCACTTCGACGTTACATATGGGAACGGACCCATTGAAAAGGCCACGACCCTGAGGCCGCGTTCGACAGGAGAGTCTGCACGTAACCTCCACCGGGGGTGGAGGCACAGATGTTACTGTCCCCCGAGTAGCAATCACCATCACCTCCAGACTGCCCGTGTCAGGGGCGCTTCCTGGAGCTACAGGTGTTCCCGGCCGGGCCCTGAGGAACGGGCGGCGAGCCGCACCCGTGGCCAGCTCGACGTCGTGTAGCCAGCCTAGCATCATGTGCTCCAGCCGGGGACGGAGCGGAATGTCTGGGTGCCGCGGGGGGGCGCCGTCGGCGACGAGCTGAGGCGCAGCGCTATGGGGCTTGGCATACTCCCTGCGCAGTAGGACGTAACCTACTGCCTCCGTCTGCTGCTGGACTGTCGAAAACTCCTGGGCAAAGTCCTCGACAGTGTCGCCAAAGAGGCCAACTTGTGAGATGGGCGTGTCAAGAAAGCGGGCTTTGTCAACGTCGGCCAGTCGAGCCAAAGGTGTCGCTCCTGAGCCACTAGTGTGGACATCACCTGACCAATGGCAAGTGCGGCAACCTTCGTCGTCCGAAGAGCGAAATCGGTTGCGGCACGGAGTTCCTGCATAACTCCTTGGTCAGATCCACCCTTGTGCAGATGTCACAGCGCTTTGGCCTGGTACACTTGGAGTGTGGCCATCGCATGCAGGGAGGTAGCAGCCTGGCCAGCGGCGTGGTAAGCCCGGCCCGCGAGAGCAGACTAGGTCTTACGCGCCTCGGACGGGGACCGTGGCGGTCCAAGCCAGGCAGCGGCGCTGTGCAAACCTGCCACAGCGCGCTCGACCTGGGGGACTGAAACGTACCCCCTGGCTGCACCTCCATCGAGGGTGGAGAGGGGAGAGGATCTGGGGGCCAGGCGTGATGAGTACGGGGCTCGCCACGACCTGGTCAGTTCCTTGTGCAACCAAATCGCCTCGGCCTCAGAGGAGCATAGCCGAGAGCTCGGCATTTTCGCAATGAACGCATGAGTCATCCACAAGCGCTGCCCCAGCGTGCTCTTTTTTTTTTCTCTCTTTTTCCAGCCAAAGCACAAAAGACAGCGCTCATGCCCATCTGAGGAGGTGAGGAAACTCCCACACATAGAAGCGCACGGCCGCATAGACATTCCGGAGAACGGCTATGAGGACGTGCTTAGAAATCGCTCTTTTGTGCAGCCC
>JAUMHQ010000019.1:3253834-3283192 GCA_032361165.1 Enteromius paludinosus | reverse complement strand
AATCTAGATTTAAACATAGAGAGTGTGTCTGAACCCCGAACGTTATCAGGAAGGCTGTTCCAGAGTTTGGGAGCCAATAAAGTTTGCTAAATATATTGCTCAGCTTATCTGAACATGCTGTTTGTTATATAAAAGTATATTACAAGAGACTAATAGGAGGTTTAGTTTGAAGCATTTGGATTAGCCAAAGTGGAAGAATATGAAAATTTCTCAATCTCTTGTTTTCCATTTTAGAAGTTATTGCAGAGCACCTACTGTGGGCCAAACTGGCAATATCAAATTAAAATGAAGGTATGTTAAAATAACCAATTTCTATTTTTCCCAGACCTTTATATACTCTTATAACTTTATAACTTTTCATTTTATGCCTATATGAGATTTTATTGTATAACAGAAGCATGGACTTCAAAATAGCTTTTGTCAAAATTAGTCTTATCACTGTTTTAACTGTGTTTCAGTGCATTTATTTGTATGGATATGTCAGTGTGGAAATGGGTGGGTGCATGAGTGTTGATTTAGTGTCAATAAGCCCTCTTTTAAAGCTGATTTTATATTTATATATATATATTCTCACAGTTTCTATGGGAACTCTATTCACTGCACAGGTGTATATTCATTAAACACAAAGAAACAAACGCCCACCTTAAAAAGAGATATGTAATGAGCCAATCAGGGTGCGTGCAGTTTATAAAACAGCGCCATGAAGCAGATGAAAGTAATGAAACAGTGTACAACCGAGTGAGCTGGAAACGAAAGCCTCTTAGCAGCGTTCAGTGAATGACGCATTCAGTGCCTTTCTGCTTGATTTAAAACAGCCTTGTCCACAACAACCTTGGGCTTTTGTTGAACAGCGTACACTAGATGGTACTCAATTGGATCAGATCATTTAAGAGTGACATAAAAACCTTTGCATAATCTCTTATAATGTGAAGAAGGAAAAGAAGAAATAGTTTAATGCTCCCCTATGAGGAGAGTTACAGCCTATAGAGCCGTGAACAATATTGAAATCTTTGCTCCTTTCATCCTGCTTCTAACTGGAAGTCTGGGGCTCCCTCTCCTTCTGTCAATCTATCTCGGCTCTATCAGTGGACGGAGACGTTTATGACTACTTCTCAGGCAAGGATGGCAGGGGCAAGGGCTACCAAAACCAGGCAGATTTCCCTTGTGAGATTAATGGCACGGTGAATCATAGCTGGTGTCGTCGCAAGGCGACAGGCTGGCGTTCCCCCTGGCTGCGGCTCATTTAAAAACGGTAGAATCCCGAGCGGCGGGATTCATTGACGCCGTGTATCCGCAACCCAAGCACGGGACTGACAGCTGCATTAGGAACTGCCACACTTGCTTCTCTTTAAAAAGTATTTTCCTCCTCTCTTCATTTTTGTCTCTTCAATACGACCCTCTATTTTCTGACCAAGTCATTTGTCTTTTACCATCTCCCTATAAATTCTCATAAATATGCCTGTTTCATTTACTTGTTAGATCTCTGCTTTTTGCCTTTCTTGTGTTTTGTTTCCGTTTTCATTTATTTGAAATGGCATAGAGTGACTTCCAATTTTGGGCCATTGAATGCCACTACAGGAAGAGGCTAAAATTAGGTGTCATTCCAAAAATCAGCCGAATACCTTCACAAAGAGCTTTTCCACAAGGCCCTTAGCAAAGTTAAAAGCATGTAATGCTGTTTATGGGATTCATCAGTTGGCCATATGAAGAGGGACACACTGACTTTTAAAAGTTTGGGTGTCAATAAGATTTTTTATTTATTTTACTTATTTTTAATTCCACAAGAACTGTCTCTCTGTCTAGAGATAGAGTATAGAAAATCATATGGGCCTTAAACTTTTAAAAGGTAGTGTCCCTCTTCACAAAGCCACCTATTGAATCACATACACAGTATTATGTATAGGGAGAGAGAAAGAGAGAGAGATCAACATATTTCAAAATGTTGCTGTTTTTCCTGTATTTTTGCAGCCTTGGTAAACATAAGAGGCATCTTAAAAAACATCCTCCATCCACCACACTCCAAACCTTTTGAAGGTAGTAATAAATAAAAAATAAGAAAAAAAAGGCAAAACACTTTTAACCACTACAAGCACAAATTGTAACACTGCATTTTCAAGATAAAATTCTGGTTCAAAAGAGCAACCCTGTTTCCTCTAATATACCAGTTTCAAGTGTTCTGCCATTCGGACTGAATAGGGTACAATGATGTTCACTTAAAAATAATTAGTATCATAGCCAAAAAGTTTAGATCAGATCCCTCCTTGCTCTGATAAATTGCTCTAATGAAACGAGCTTCAATGAGGACTCAACTTCAAAATATCACTAGACAAACAAAACTGCAGGAGATGTCTTTTGCAGCAGAACCAGAAACCTTCAGGTAAGAGCGGTGGGGGAGAGTTTTCAGACATTTTCATGGCCCCTACCTGACTAAACAACTCTCCAAGTCTTCTCTGCATCAGCACCATTTTCCAAGCCTGAGGAAACGTGCCTCCCTTTGAGAGATGAGAGATGTGGCAGGCTCTGCTAAAATGAGTCTGAGTAGCTTGGCTGTCTATCCCCCTGTGTCTTTATGTCTCTATAATGTACCTCAGAACCTCTGCGTATCTCTCTCTTGTCTGTCTTTTAATTGTCTCTTTATCATGTGCACTCTCTATACCTTTTAGTTCTCTTTTCATTTTCCCCTTGTTTTTTTTTTTCCCTTCTTCGCTCTCATCTTTTCACCAATGCTCGTTCCTTATACCTCCCCCTCTCTTTCTCTCCCTCTCTCTGATTCATAGCCACAGGCCCCTCTTCAGAGCATTCGCTCATTTTGCTGTGCAGGTGTGCATCTGCGATATCCAAATGTTTCACTCACTCCTTTCGCGAAACGTATAAGAAACAAGCTTGTGAGGGCTCGCCGCCAAAGCTGCGCTCCCCTCCCTCTGCTCTGCCTTTCAGTCAGTATCTAAACCTTTCCAGAGCTTTGGCTCCCAACCACTCCCTGCGCTGCTGCTGATTGACAGGTAATATGTTCACTGAAATAAGGTTTTATTCTCCCTGTCAGGATTTTCTTTATGATTTACTGTTGGGCTTGTGAGCTAAACTTGTAATTAGTTCACCCCCCAGTGCCCTTATGCAAGAGGTCATCTAAAGTGATTCTGTCCATTATGATGACTGAAGGATGGTCACTGGGGTTTCCTAAAAGCACTGTCATGATCAGTGTGGGGTTTAAAAATTTCTAGTACCCATGTTACTAAAAGAACTGTACATTTTTCAGTGACTGAAAATGGAACATAAATAGAATTACATTGCTTAACATTTTATTTTGTTTTGGTAAGGTGTACACACAATTAAACATGGTGGCAATGTAATTAAATGTTTTCTGCTAAACTGTCATAATGTATGTGAAATTCTAAAGGCTGATTTATTCTGGTGGATCGCTTCATTGTGATGTTTCATATAAATGAAGCAACTGACTGATTTACACAGCATGTAGGGTTTTTATAGCTAAACACTTAGGCCTTGTTTACAAGGTCAGTTAGTTACATGTGACCCCATTCAGATTTTTTTGCTCATATGTGACAGATATCTGATCTGCTCCATAACAGTGGAAACAGAAAAAAACGGATGCATTCGGATGTGATGAGATTGGTTTCTGGCCTTATTCATACGTGGAAAATCAGATATAAATCAGATATGTGCCGATGCGATTGTTATGTAAACAGGCAGATTGGATTTTCTGAGACATTGCGTTTTCTATGTCATTAAAACTGCGACAATTTACTTCTTCACTGCGTTTTAATGACAGCATGTGGGAAGTACGTGTGGAAGTGTGGCAATGTTAAATGACAACAAATGCAAGAAACATGGAGGCAAAACGTGCAGTGCAGTAGTTGATGACTGAAGCAGTGTTTCAGATTCACACACAAATCAGATATGGGTCACAATTCAAAGAATGTGTAAACAGAAGGTCAAAAAAATCAGATATAGGCAACACATTTGTAAAATGTTGCACAGAAACCAAATTAGATTTTAGTATCATTTCTCCGATATGCGTAAGTACGCATCACAGAATGAGCATAAGAACAGAAATCACAATCAGATGTGCAATTTATGAATCGCTAATGATCTTGAACTTACGCACAAATGAAAGGTATCAGCTCTCTTCTTGTAAACGACTCTAACAGTAGTTAATGTCATTTACATATAAAATATTCCCAATCGTTATAGTTTAGTGCAGAGAGGTGCAAGAACAGCTTATATTTTCAAAAACCTGCAATACTGTATACTGCAATACAATAAAAAGTGTGTACGTCTGCTCAGACCCTGACGTGGGGCTAACCACTCTTCCACGTCAAAGACCGTTTTTATAAATTTGAGCTTTGGTGTGGATTTAAGCGTACACACACTCTACGATCTAATCTGAGTGTACTGTACGTACACTTTATAAATGAGGCCCCTGCAGTGTAGACAAGGCCTTAGATGCTGCTGATGTTTTTGGCTATGTTGTATAAAATATTCAGTGTTTTGTATTAGAATATATTTTAAAAGGGATCTAATTACACCAATTATTAGTATTACATGATCTTTTGGATTATTATAATTTACTGACTTACGCTCAATAAACTTAAAGAAACTTTAAAAGAAATTTAAAGTATTTGTTTCTTAAATATTTACAAAACAAATATGACCATAAAGTTTTAGAGTGTAAAAACTAGACTGTCAAAAACGACATCCTTTTAAAAAAAAATTGCATTGCTATTGTAGCAGAAAAATATAAATTATTAATATTAAGTGATTATTTAAATAGTTAGACTGACACAAAGTGTCACGCCCAGCTGGAGCTGCCAGCCAAAAGACTGTGTGTGGCACTCCAGCTTTCCATGAACTCTGTATTTTTGTGTATGTTCTCTCATTCGGACATTGCCCAGCATACACCTCTCCCTCACAGCTGTTGCTTGTCAGGTTCAATAATTCTATTAGTACTTCCTGTATAAATACCAGCATGTTTGTCTGTCTTGTTACGGATCATTGTCTATGTTAGTTTGATGTTTTCCCGTCACCCTAGCATGGTTTATTCGTGTTTCTCATTCATTCTGTCTAGCTGGATTACCCGTTGCTAACCTGTTGCCTGTTCTCGGATCTACGATTTCGTCTTGCCCTTCTGACTCTGATTTCTGGTACGTTTGACCTTAGCCTGGATATCGTTTACTCTTCTGCCTTTGCCTATGTTGTGTTTGTTAGCCGGTAAAATGATCTTGCCTGTACGACCCTGAGCCTTAATAAATGTTTGCGATTGAACCCACACGCTTCACGCCCGTCATTCGTGACCGAAAGTAGTGGTAACTTTTGTGGTAACGATTGTGAGTCTCTTGAATTATTCATTACAAACAACTTGCTCATAAGAATAATTTCTGTTTTGGTTTTTTTTCTAAAGAAAAAATTGTCCATCATGCATTAAACACTGATCCTAGGTTATTTAGTTTATGATGGATATTTTTTTCACTCTACCAAAGTTTAACATAGTTCCAATCAAACTCAGAAATGTGTGCCATCTAGGAGATGCATGTCAAATCAAAACAAAATGCATAAAATCAGCTCAAAATATCAACCATGCTTGGTCTCCTCCAACTGGATACATTTATAGTCTGATTTGGAGTATGTAACCATCATACACTGCATGACTTTCAATTAAATCTGTCAGCTCAAATCTTTAGCCTGGCTCTGACTTTCAGCAGCTAGCAAAGGAAAATCAGTAAAAAAAAAATTGTGCAGTGTACTCCAACCTTAAAGATACTCACATTGTGCTCATTGTGGGTTTATCAATAACCTCTAACCTGGAAAACAGTGTTATTTGGTTTAATTTTTTACTGTATTGAGCAAAACAGTCTTCAACATGGCCCCTTCATTGTGAAGTAGTAAGTCCTGTACCTTAAGTGTACTTTAATTCCAAATTGATTGCTTTCCAAACATTGCTGTCATTACAACACTCGGCCAATCTCTTTTCTCCCATTTTCTTCCCCTCTCTCACGCACTCCCTCTCTCTGCCTCTTTCTCTGTTCCTTTCATTTCCAAATAAAGAGACTGTCTCTTTTGTTACAGAGTGCTACAATTCATTACTGTGAACAGCTGCGCACATGCACTGAAGCAATTAAAACAATGAGCCGCTCTCCTTGAGAAGATTTCATCAGTATGAAGCGACACATGAAGGTTACTACATTTAGGCGAGCACTGTCTGTGCAGACAGATTCTCATGAAGGAGTAAAGAGCTTTTTAGTCCTGTTCTGTACTAGTTTGCCTTTCATTGTGCTGCTCAGACACATTATTTCCTTTTTTTTGAGTTGCATGCCTTTTAGCGGGCATATTCTAATCTCTATGATTAGGAATCACCTTTAAGAGTCACAAAAAGACTTCATTATGGTCACCTCTTGAAATAGTCCAAACTAATGTAGGGTTTTCACTATTTGTGGTTATGTCAATGACTTCCCTTTTGGATTAAGCTTCAGCAAAAACGACTTTCACTCAGCCTATGGGTATCTAATCTCTTCTTTGTTAAAATAATGAGGTTTTTTTTCTCTTTCTCTCTATTTCTTGGTTTTGTTTTTTTTAGGCCTTTGCACTAAACAAACAACTAATCACGGTCCACCTTTTTAGCCCACATTTAAGAACCATTATTATTATTTTCTACCATGCACAGCGGATGCCAGTTAGATTATTTGATTCAGCAGGATGCCATTTTCCCCAACAATTTTCTCGCAAATTGCTCTTCTTTCAACAAAAGCATTGTTGCACTGAACGCATGGTATGTAACCCAGTTTACCATTTAAATATAATTTAGGAACTAGCCCATCTGCAATATTACAAGCTGATATTTAATTTACGACATCTAAACTTTTAATTTGAACTGTGTTGACGCTGTTTACCGCCCCTGCCTCCCAAAGCTAGAGAATGATATTTGTGATATATCAAATAGAATTATTCAGATTTAGTTCCATGTTTTCCCTCTTCGCTCTTTAATCCTTGTTGGCCACAGTGTGATACCAGAGAGCTTTGGGGAGGAAGGAGAAGTGGGTGTGCTAGGGGAGGCCTGGGGGGGGACATGAGTGGTCTGCTGATGGTATACCCATCTGTCTTATATGGCAAGCAACAGATGGCTCAGAAAAGCAAAAATTAGCAGGTGCCTTACATCTTTCAACTCTAAACAGGTACTGTTTGCTGGCAAGACACATAAAATCAACAGTAGTGTTGAAAATCTTATCAAACAATTTTCAGTTTCATTGAGTTAGGTGTATTATTATTTTCCTGTCCTCTATGGGGCCTCTTCCACTCACAAAAACGGGTCAAAGCGGAACAGCCAATCATTGAAACCCATAGAGGAGCAAAGCTGAGACAGAAATGCTTAGATTCTCAGAAATCCACTTCATCAGTGGGGACGAGCGTGCTGTCTGAGCTCCTAGAGATCCACACACTCATTAAAAAGATCCAATTAATGCTCAGGCATGGATGTGAAATCTCCAGAGAGGAGAGAAACCTCTGGTCCCTGCTTCCGAACAGCCTCGCTGGAGGAGGATGTTGGTCACAGAGTCAATTACTACAATCCTTACTGGAATACAGCCATCAGTACCGTGCGCAGGGACATAAGACTACACAATAACACGAACAAGTGACAGGCAGCTAGTCTTGCGTGAACTTTTTACACTGTTTTCCATGTTTCCACATTAGATTAATTCAACTGCAATATTCTCTATACAATTTTTTTTTTAGAATTCCAGCCTTTCAGGGGTTTTGAGTTACACATACAATACACGTGTATTATGGAAGCAAAAACTTTTTCTTTGGATGTCATTAACACACACACTCATAAATCTATTTAACATGTCTTTATTTGTCTTTGAAAAATAATACATTGAATATTACATAATTAAATGATTTATTACCATTAAAATTCCTAAAATGGAATGGTATAGTTTTTTTTATTAAATTAGCTGATTTCATATTTAAGTCTTTTTATATATAATAATATAATATATTATTATTTTTTTGCCATTTTGTTTCTGAATGATATCACTTAATTTCCAAAAATAAAGTAGAATTTTAAAATAAAAATAATTCTTACATTACATGTTTCGGTTTAGTTTTTTTCTTAATGATATGATCTTTAGGCAATGTCAAAATTAATCTTTAAGCCAAAATGTGATTGTTTTTGTTTCTTTGATTTTGTTTAGTTTTTTTATAAAACACCCTAAAAACCTTTTTTTTTTTTTTTTCATAATAGATATTTTATTCTTGACACCTCTATTTATAATGCTTGCATTGATTTGCTTTTTGGATCTCAAGTGTAAAAAGGCCAGAGACGTGCTAGTGAGTGTAATGTCCTTGAGTATATGAAAGCTACAGAGTCAGTATTCTAACCTATCCACCTCAACCCTTTCCCCCAGTTGAAGCCTTTGATAGCAACAGACATAAGACCAGGTCTCCACGTGCTTCCTCTCCATACCTGTCACCTTACATCTCTGGTCCCTGAAATTCTCTTCTCTGATCTTCTAGTACTGTCAACAGAATGTGCAGTGTGTGTGCATAAGAGAGAGGTAAAAAGCAGTCAGATGATGTGTGTGCACATGTCAAGGTGGGAAGAAAACCATAGGAGCATGAAAAAATAGCAAATGAGCGAATTAAGACAGAGGTGACAGCGGGCCATCAACTCTGCTCACCCTGAACTTACAGATTTGTGCTTTACATATGCTGCCCTATGACTTACATTATAAGCACAGCGTACAATATCAGACCATGTAAAATGACAACTTTAAACAAGATATATAAACATTCTTCTGAGAAGAATAACTGCATTTTAAGGTATATTAAAGCAGCTCTCAGCGGAGCAGTGGGCTACAGTAGATCTGGCAAAGCATTTGAATTAGCTTGGTTACCGGGGAAAGGGTTTATTTAAGTCTCGGACCTCGGGAATAGCAGGACACAGGGAACAGCAGAAATTGTTAAAATTGTCTCACACCTTTCTGATTCCTCAATTTGCCCAAATAATTGGAAACCATGGCAACTACATTACCTTGTAATACCAGACGGTGGGGCTGAAATTCCCAGTCTGTTTTTTTTTTTTTTTCTTGTCATCATAGCAAGCCATATTTGTTGGAGGCTCAGAGAGATGAAATGGTGAAATGTGATGCTTGGTCTTCCAAATAAAGCTTTGACCTGATCACAAGATATGAGCGTTTTTCACAAAACATGGCATTTTGACATGCACTTTAAATACCGCTATTGTGCTGGAGCTCCATCGTGCATCAAAACAGGCACCGGGGAAATCCTGTCACCGTGTTTATCGTTACAACTGCTTAAAAAATTGAAATGCGCTACTTATTTGCTGTCAGACACATCATGCACAAAGTGCCATGTTACACCACCAACAGCTCGTTTCTCTCCTCCTCCTTTTTCCGGCAGGCCACACAAGCTGTAAATTATCAGCTGCCTCAAAGTAATTCTCTCTCTCCCACATGAGATTTATTTTGGAGTCTCAGTTTAATATGGTTTGCTATGCACAACCACTCCTTGTTTTGTACAAATGTCTTAATAAGTATACAGAGTAAAGGTGATATTAAAGATGATTTTTTTTTTACACTAGAATACATTTTGAAAAATTGTGTTATCGTGTTATTCCTGCCTGAGATGGCATAGAAGAAAAAAAGTATCTTTATTTTTTCAGTTTCAGTGATACTTTGTTATTTTATGATTGTATTCTATTCTGTTCTATTCTGTGTGTGTTATCTGATCCATTATCTAACAATGGGAAGTACATTTGTTACAGTATTTATTAAGCTTTGCTGTTGTTCATTCATGCTAGCTCAGATTTTTTAAATATTATTAACAGATTCAACATTTGACTGTAATAATGTGTTAGCTACCTGATTATATTTAAAACACCTTAAAAAAACTTTTTTGTAAAGCTGCTTAAAAATATTATACAATTATTTGTACAATTACACATGAATTAAATTAAGCATTTTACTTAAGAAACGATACTAATGATTGCTTTAGAAGTATGTTTTCATTGTTAGTTTAAATTCAATTATATATTTAACAACTGGAACCTTATTTTAAAGTACTAAAGTGAATTTGGTAAACAATTAATATAGGTATGCTTCAGGTTTTCAGTAATTACATTTGAAATGAATGATTTATTACTTTCGTATGTGAAAGATATAAAACCAAGTCATGTTAATTTTCCTCAAATCTACAATAATTACTGATCAAATCATGCAATTATGATATGATTATGTTCCCCCCTCATAAAAAAAAAGATCATAAGTGAAAACGAAACCCAATAGTGATTTTTGTGGCAGATGAAGAGGTGTCTTTTTTTCTTCTTAACAAGAGAGCAGATTGTGTGAAACTCAAAGCCTACTCTGCAGACCAAATCAAAGCCTTGGCAGTCTGATGGTGTAGATAATCACAGCTCACACCACCATACCTGTCTTCAACAGGGCCTTCTTAATCAAAACATGGCTAAACTAAAATTCTGTCTGGAGCCATGAGGCACAGGACAGCCATCAGGCAGCAGAATAGATTGTTTCCTGCCTTATCGTTTCCGAATAAAGCATAATAGAATAAAAAGTCAACCTTGAGGTCTATAAATGCTGCAAATACTGAGTAACAGAAAAGGTACAGAACGTTCTTCTCATCTGAGGGTGTGAATGACAGTTTGATATCAGTTTATATGGATTTCTAAATGAAAGTTCAGTTTGTCCAGTCCTAGCTAGCAGTCCCACTTGGTTCCACTGTTGTTTTTAAAGTTGATTTTTGTTTAAGTACATTCAATTTTTGTAATGACATTCTAAGATGCAATGCATTATTTATTTATTTATTTATTTTCTTCTTGTTTTATTGTGATCACAACTTCATTTTCTTGTGATCTCAATATAACGAGTAATAACTTCCATAATTTTGCAAGTCCAAAAAAAATAGAATAGAGATAGAATTCATGTTGAGTTTTTTGTTAGGTACCCATATACAAAGTTGTCATTAAAGGCGTTGTTCAATTAAACATGTAAATTGTGTCGTCATTTACCTCCCTAAAGTTGTTCTTAATAAGTTTGTTTGTTCTGCTGAATGCTATATATATATATTGTGGCAGGAAGCCCGGGACAGAATCAGCGTCGCACTGGAAACTCACGACCAACAGCTGCAGCTCATCATCACGGCATGAGGGATATACGAGAGGACGCAAGCCGTCTACAGGAGGAGCTAGATCTCCAATGCTAACACAACTAACCCTTCTGTTATTCCCCTCCAGACGACGTGCCGTGACCTATTGGCAGCCAGACGACTCACTTAATGCACCCCATCACCGGACACCGCAACCTGGAGAGAGAGGGACTCACAAGGGCCCTTCCCTGAACACGCCACATTCACTGGATTATTCACTGTTTGTTGGCACCTTTATAAATAAATCCACCCTCTGGGGATCACGTTCATCCTTGTTGTGTCATTCTTCACCTGGTCATTTATACACTCGCTGGCCACTTTATTAGGCACACCTGTCCAACCGCTCGTTGATGCAAATTACTGATCAGCCAATCACATGGCGGCAACTCAATGCATTTAGGCATGTTGACATGGTCAAGACGAACCGCTACAGACCGAGCTTCAGAATGGGGAAGAAAGGTGATTTAAGTGACTTTCAATGTGGCATGGTTGTTGGTGCCAGACGGGCTGGTCTGGATAGTTCAGAAACTGCTGATCTTCTGGGATTGTCACCCATAACCATCTCTATGGTTTACAGAGAATGGTCCGAAAAAGGGAAAACATCCAGTGAGCGGCAGTTCTGTGGGAGAAAATGCCTTGTTGATGCCAGAGGTCAGAGCTGAATGCCCGGAGTGGTTTGAGCTGATAGAAAGGCAACAGTAACTCAAATAACCACTCGTTACAACCAAGGTATGCAGAAGCGCATCTCTGAATGCACAACACATCAAAGTTTGAGGTAGATGTGCTACAGCAGCAGAAGACCACACTGAGTGCCACTCCTGTCAGCTAAGAACAGGAAACCTATGCTACAATTTGCACAGGCTCACCAAAATTGGATAATAGAAGATTGGAAAAATGTTGCCTGGTCTGATGATTCTCGATTTCTGCTGGAACATTTGGATTGTAGGGTCAGAATTTGGCATAAACAGCATGAAAGCATGGATCCATCCTGCCTTGTATCAACAGTTCAGGCTGGTGGTGTTGATGTAATGGTGTGGAGGACATTTTCTTGCCACACTTTGGGCCCCTTAGTACTAATTGATCATTGTTGCAACACCACAGCCTGCCTGAGTATTGTTGCTGACTATGTCCATACCTTTATGACCACAGTGTAGGATAATGCACCATGTCATAAAGCTTGAATCATCTCAGACTGGTTTCTTGAACATGAAAATGAGTTCACTTTACTCAAATGGCCTCCAGTCACCAGATCTCAATCCAATAGAGCATCTTTGGGATGTGGTGGAACGGCAGATTCGCATCATGGATGTGCAGCCGACAAGTCTGCAGCAACTGCGTGATGCTATCATGTCAATATGGACCAATATCTCTGAGGAATGTTTCCAGTGCCTTGTTGAATCTATTCCACGAAGATTTAAGGCAGTTCTGAAGTCAAAAGGGGGTCCAACCTGGTACTAGCAAAGTGTACCTAATAAAGTGGCCGGGGAGTATAGGTACTTTATATATATTATTACATCGAACCAGCGCCGAGAGTGCGCCCCGTGCCAGAGTCCACGCTGCCAGAGCGCCTCTCCGAGTCGGCGTTGCCAGCAACCTGCCACGTGCTGGATTTGTGGCAGGGAGAGCTAACTCCTGCCATTGAGCTTGCCACGCAAAAACTTCTCCCAGCATCTGCTGCGCTTCCAGAGCGCCCTCCAGAGCCTGCTGCACTGCCAGAGCGCCCTCCAGAGCCGGCTGCGCATCCCGTGCGCCCTCCAGAGCCGGCTGCGCACCCCGTGCGTCCTCCAGAGTCGGCTGCGCATCCCGTGCGCCCTCCAGAGTCGGTTGCGCATCCCGTGCGTCCTCCTGAGTGCCCACCAGAGCGCCCACCAGAGCGACCTCCAGAACGCTCACCAGCGGACCCACCTGGCCTTTCCACTGCGGGCCTCCCCAAGGAAATTTTTTTTGGGGGGCAGTATAGTAAAGATCCTGGAAAGGGTGGGCGGGACAGGGGTTTGGAGCTGGACCCCTGTGGATCCACCATGGCCGCCCAAGGCTCCTGATCCGGCTCCAGAGGCTCCCGAGCCACCACAGCCTCAGCCGGCTCCTGATCCGCCTCCAGAGACTCCCGAGCCACCACAGCCTCAGCCGGCTCCTGATCCGCCTCCAGAGGCTCCCGAGCCACCACGGCCGCCCAAGGCTCCTGATCCGCCCTGGAGGCAATCCATGACTGTGCTCCCTCGTCCTGCCTCCAGGGCGACCACCCTCCCTCCCCGGTTATGCTCTCTTTTTCTTTTTCCTTTTTTGTTTTTGTTTGTACTCATGGCGCAGTTGCGCCTTTTCGGAAGGTGAGGGTAATGTCACAATTCTTGTCTGTTTAGTTTCATTTAAAGTCTGTGTTTTTGAATTCTGTTTAGTTTCGTTTTCATTGTGTCTAGTCTCCCTCGTTCTAGTTCCTTTTTGCCCTTATATGGTCTTTCCTGTGTTTAATGTCATGAGTTGATTCCCTTCCACCTGTACCTCCCCAGCTGTGTCGTGTCTAGTGATTAGTCTTCTGTGTATAAAACCCATGTCTTTTGAGTTCAGTCTTGTCCGTCAACGGCTATGTTTGGTTTCTGAACTCCATGTCAGTTGTTTATTTGTTTAATTAAAAGAATATATTATTTTGAAGTCCACGTCTCCTGTGCTCTCCATCTCTCCGCAAACCGAACGTGACATGAATGGGTGAATGGAAGATAACTGACCTTTACTATTGGTTTTCTTTGGCTGGTTTAAAAATGTAAGCATGCCCGTTGATCACACCAGAATCCAAAACAACATTTGTTGGTGAGCAGAAAAGCTGTTTTTTTTTTCCAACCGGGGAGATGGATGGGTATATTAATGGGTTGAACAATAAGAAAGATCTGAAACAACTGTTTTTCCCTTAAGCTATTTTTGATATTTGTGTGATTCACTGTGTTCTGAGTAGCAGCTTACAAAACAACTCTATTTTAGGTGAATAATTTTTATTTCACACTCAGCAAATTCCATGTATGTCAATGTGTGTCGAAGGCTGATGTGTATTTGCAGGCTTAGACCCAATGCTGGGTATATCTGTTCCAGTAAATGTGGTCCACTAACTGAGCATGAGTAAAGACTAAAAAAACATAAGTGAAAACATATTTTTTGAAGGCTTTCAGGAGACATCAGTACACTGCCATATGATGTATATAAAAAAAAGTATTTTTCTTTATTTTATTTCCTGAATGAAAGGACTTGGCAGGATGCCTAGGTCAATATGTTCTTAAAATACAAGATGAACGTGAATTTGGTCCTGAAATGGGCTCACTAGAGATTCTTTTTTAAAACATGGGTTCAAGAAAAATAACAAATACAGGAAAAAAATTAAGTTAAACAGATCACAACAAAAAAACATTTTCCAATAGCATTAAATCAAATTTTGTGTAAAAAAGAAAATAGCAACCCAGGCTCATTGGAAATACGTACCTTTACCTCCATCTACAACACAGTCTCACAAGCATTTTGTATGAGGTGGCTGATTCGTGCTAATTCATACTAATTTGTACAATAGGTAGGTTTAGGGGCAAGGTTATTCGTACAAATTCATACAAATTGGCAACTTGTAAAATACGTTAGTTTTAGCAAAATTTATTTATATGAACTAGCCACCTTGTAAAATAAGTATGAATTCTGCAACTGCACACAACTTGACTTGACTTGTGTATTTTTCCATTATTTGGATCATTTGTCTTCAAACTTTATATTTATGCCTGTCAGAATATACACACATTTTTTATTTTTTTTGCCATGTAACATTTATGAGAAATAATCCACTAGTTTAATGCTGGCTATGCTAAAAAAAGCTGTCTATGCATTATTATTATTATTATTTTATTCAGTGCTCATTATAATGCACTGGGTTCATACTTAAGTTTAGATTTTCGCAAAAGGCCTGGAGCTGTCAAAAATTTACCTATTTGCATTTTACATATTCTAGTGGACCTTTGCTGACACATAAACATGGATATCTACTGCAGGTGCAGGTAATAAAATAATACTTTGTTCATTGACTTATGCTAAAGTGACAATGTAAAACTTTCTTTTTAAAGGTATACCATTAGTGGAATGATAGAAAGCAATACGTTTTGGGTCAAGCAACTTCTAGTTAGATAGAATCTACATTCTCATTCTCATTCTACATTCTCATTCCCAAAATGTCTTTCAGAGAGAATATTGCAGTTAGCAGTTTAAAGTACTGAACTAACATCCAAATAAGCAAGAAAAAAGATGCTACGATGTCAGAGGGTGATAAAGACTGTCTCTCTAGTGCCAGAACATCTCGCATATGTCATTTCTGTGCACGACTAGGCACAACTGAAGAGCAACAGAATTGTTCAGTACCTTGGAGATGAAATGAAAGTTTGAAATGGTGTAATAATCACAATAATCACACTGATCAACATTCCGTCTCTTAATTAGGGAATTAATGACTCCCCTTTTAAGAGTTCTTCGCATGTGACCAAGTGGAAGCGACAAGTTAATTAGCTTTAGCATTTTTTTTTTTTCTAAATAGGTTCAGTTTTCTCAAACAGGGGTTTCCTAAAATGATTAATGCTTCAGAAGAAATGTGAAGCTCAGTTGCTGGAAGGATTCTAGTCTGTTTGTTTGCTGCATTAAAAATTATTTAATATTATTCTTATTTTCTATTGCAAAAAAAAGTTTTGTCAAAGTTTTTTAATCCATCTAAGTAATTAGACAGAAAGATTTCAATTTGAAAACCCCTAATTAATGCCCAAGCTTGCTTTAGTGCTGTGTTAGTTTTGCTGTTTAGTTTTTTTATTTGTAGTTGGAGCAGAAAACAACAACAACTATGTGATAATATCTACATTATACCATGTGTATAGCCACATACCATAATTAATAAAAATGCAGTAATATCTCTGAATGATATTGCCAGTTTGCCACTGTTAGTAAAATATATTGATTATACTTTATGTAAACAGCAGCCTTTTTTTAGTTTTGAAGAGTCAATCATTAACGATTAATCATTTGACAGAACTGCTATAGATGCATATACATATTCATGGTGTAATAATAAAGATATAACAGCTTTAAAAAGACACACAACCAATCTGATGAAACACCTCACCACATAGATGAGAGAGGACAGCTGAGGCTTAACCTCTCATCATTTACAACTCTTACTAGAGTAAAAAATATTAGTTGTACAATACCACAGTTAGATACATTTTTGCATGTTTCTTTAGGGAATTAAATATTTTTTAAATTATTTGCTTCAAAGATTATTTTGTTGTGCATAAAGTTTGCAGAGGTTTGATAATTGATTAAAACACATCCTGAATTTTCTTCGTGTGAAGCGTTCTGGGGCCCTTAGAAAATGTCAGGTTTATGAGGTGTGAAAAACCACTCAGGTGTGGGAAATCATGTGCTAATTTTACTTCTGCTGAAGTTTGAATTTGTTCTCAAAACTATTTATTCTAAAATTTCATAAATTAAAACTGAGAGAATGGTTTCTCTTAGATTTTATCCTCTCTTCCACTTCTGTTTCTAAATGTTTTCTTACAGTTGTGAAAGCCATTAAATATCTAAAAGAAAATGCCATGTTGCATAAAAGATGAGAAATGTTTATTTAACTATTTAAAGGCAAAACTTTTTTTCTCATCCTGTCAATATTTCACAAATGAGCAAAACGAATATAACCGTGGTTCCTTTAGGGAACAATACACTGCGTCTTTGGCAAACGCCTTCTGTGTGACTACGCTGTGAATCGCATCTGTCCAATGGAAGGGTGTGACGTCATGGGCAGGTGACATCAGAGACCAGGAAGCTTAAAAGCACGCAAGGTAAGACCGGCGTCAGCCTCATGTCATGAAGAACTGCGCTGTCAGGGATGCCGGAAGTATGGCAATAAGACGCAGTGTCTCGTTCTCTTAATGAACCATGGTTATATTCATAACCTGGAGACGTTCCTTATCGGGGACAAAGATAGAAGGGGTGGACCACCTAGCAGCGTTACAGATGTCCAATATTGGGACACGTGCAAAAAGGCCTTGGAGGCCGCCATACTCCTACTTGAGTGAGCCTTGACACCCATCAGCGAGGGGAGACCAGAGGACTCATAAGGAGCCGTGATTGTCTCAACAATCAACCGGCTAATAGTGCGCTTAGCAGCGGGGCATCCTCTCCTCGGCGGACCAACGCACACAAGCAATTGGTCCGACTTTCTCCATAGGGCATCTCTACGGACGTATGCGTCCAGCGCTCGAACTGGACACATCGAACTGGCTCGCTGAAGGGAGGAGGATAAAATGTCTACAGTACGATGGGCTTTGTTGGGGTCCTCAGGGTTGTAACCCGCCCTGTACGGAAAGCTTTCGCCAAGCTGGGAGCAAAGTCTAAAAGGCGGGCCACAGAGAGGGCCTGCAGGTCACTCGCCCCTTCTTTCACTCTCTTGACTGTTTCGTGCCTGCATCATGGTCAAATTCCATACCACGCCTAGATAAGGGGTCCTCTGAGCTGGAGAAAGCAAATTTTTTTGGCATTTAGTCTTAACTCCAGTCGTTTCATGTGAGTGAGGACGGCATCTCGATGTCTGATCACCTCGCTCTCCAACTGAGCTAGTATCAGCCAGGTCGTCGGTATAGTTTAATATGCAAATACCATCGGAGCTAGGGCTGCACCCACTATTTTTGTAAACATGCAGGGTGAGAGTGCTAGACCGAAGGGCAGAACCTGATATTGGTATGCTTTGCCCCCGAAAGCGAACCTCAGGTACCTCCTGTGACATGGAAGGATGGACACGTGGAAGTACGTGTCTTTTAGATCTATTGTAACAAACCAGTCCTTGGACCTGATTTGAGTCAGGACTTGATTAAATAAAGTCCTCTCGAGGCTGGCCTCTGGTGTTATAGATGGTTGGTCGGCCCTTTGTGATGGCACACCCCCTCTCTATCCCAGAGGGGCCTGCCCTCAGAAGTCCTGAGCCCCAGCTTGTCAGGAACCTTTTTTGTTGGGCCCTCTTAGCCTTAAGCACAGCCCTCAGATCTGTCTTAGGCTTCAAGGACCTTGAAGAAGAGCAGTGCTGTATATCACGGTCCCGCCGTGGGGGGCTACTGGAACGGCTCCGCTCGTACTTTGCCTCCTGAATCCTGTCGACAACGGAATTGACAGCGTTGCCGAACAGTCCAGAAGGAAGACCCTGTCTTTGTCTTACATATCAGACATAGTCAGCCATAAGTGCGGAGTTTAGAGATGTCGTCAGAGTTCATGCTTTCAGTGTCATTCATTTCTCTCAGCA
This sequence comes from Enteromius paludinosus, assembly GCA_032361165.1. Taxonomy (NCBI): domain Eukaryota; kingdom Metazoa; phylum Chordata; class Actinopteri; order Cypriniformes; family Cyprinidae; genus Enteromius; species Enteromius paludinosus. The sequence continues at coordinate 3,264,702 of JAUMHQ010000019.1, read as the reverse complement.
GCTCAGCCTGGTACCCTTGTAATTCAGCCATTTTATGCAAACATGCACCAGCCTGACCTGCTGCCGAGTACCCCTTGCCCACTAGCACTGATGTTGCTTTGTGGGCAAGATAGATGCGTTCAGATACGATACCGAACTAGGGGACAGATAGCTAGCTAGTGTCCGTTCAACCCTTGGCATCGCTCTGCATCCGCAATCATTCAAACCCATCGCATTACCATAGTAATCAGTGGTAGGAATTAAGATGCGGCCTGAAAAAGATTTTCCCCCATGACACATGGGCTCCTATGTGAAGGTGATGGCTGAGCACATAAGAAACACTCATCGAATTTGCTTTTACGTGGACCAGTCTGTTTCTCGGCTGTCTAGCTACAGCACGAGTAACCACCTCCAACAACTCATAATTTTGTGACTGGAGTGGTGGCTCATTGACACTCTCTACATTCACCTCCTCGGAGGATGAATGAGTGAATGTTGATTCCGCGAGCACTTGATCTGGAGAGCGAGGATGGAGATCGCAGGCACCATTCTGTCTCGGCAGCTGCGGGACACGAACCGTGAGATTGCTTTTGAAAACCCCCTCCTGACGTCACCCTACCTATTATGTCACAATCTTCCATTGGACAGATGCGATAGCGGATTCACAGCGTGGTCACACAGAAGGCGTTCCCAAGGCGGTGATGCAGCTCGAAGTTCCCGATAAGGAACGTCTCTTGCTTCTCCCACACAATTTAGAGAACTGCAGATATTTCTAATGTTAAAAAAAAAATTTAATGTTGCATCAAAATCACAAAAAACACCATTTAAAGAAATGCTGTGTTCTGTCCTTGGTTAGAGCCCTATTTTTGCTTCACCAACCTCACACAACTCAGGGCCGAGTCCTTGGGTGGTTTGCAGGCTTCAGCCTTTAAATGAGACTCAGTTTAGTCTAAAAGCCTCTCCTGATGCATACAGTGATTTAGATGAAAATGTCAAGTAGTTTGTGATAGAGGACTGTGATTATTCGGTATCTAACCACTGTTTCAGTTTGATTATTACTTTATTTTTGTCTTTTATGTGCATATCTGAAATAATACTGTTTGCCTCTTAAAACATTATGGACTGGTTTGACATACAGGGCTTAGACGAAGCCAGGATTGTGCCATAGTTCAATAAGGACATTTAAGTCATTTTTATAAAACATTACTGATGTGCATCTTGAGACAAAACAAAGGCGTTTTCTGGGACTAGGCTTAAACCTTGTTTGTGAAACCGGAGGTAAAACTTATTTTAAAGGGATAGTTCACCCAAAAATGAAAAATTGATGTCATACTCCCAGGGCATCCAATATGTAGGTGACTTTGCTTCTTCAGTAGAAAACAAACAAAGATTTTTAACTCAAACCGTTGCAGTCTGTCAGTCATATAATGCAAGTCAATGGGCACACAATCTTTGAGAGTAAAAACAACATACACAGACAAATCCAAATGAAACCCTGTGGCATGTGATGATATACAGTATAGATGTCCTAAGACACAGTTTGTGCAAGAAACTGAACAATATTTATATAATTTTTACCTTTAATACACTATGTTCAACCCTCCTGGGTGTGTTAACATCAACCGGCGTATCTTTTTCTTGCTTTACGGTAGATCACATACTCATACCACCACCACCTATCTTTCAAATGGACCATTGACACTCCATCTACAATCTCAATTATGAGTGGCAATGGTCCATTTGAGAGATAGATGGTGGTAATGCATGTATGACTCTGCGATCCACCATAAACAAGAAAGCATCTACGATATCACTAAGAAAATGTTAGTTTCACTTAGTGTAAATAGCATCTATTTGCACTTATAGCCACTAGACAGAAGAAATTCTGTGTTGCCCAATCAGAAGCAAGAGCTTTGATTATCTTATATTGTATTTTATGTAGTGAATTAATGGATAGTTTAGGGAATGGGGGAGTAAGCACAACTCCCAGGTGGTCTTAGTTTTATCAGTTTATTCAAGTGATTTGCTGATCACAGTAAATCCAGAATGACTGAAGGAGGCTTCTGTTGAAACAGCAAATATAGACCTTCACAATGTGGCTTAATGCTGTAGACATGTCTGATAACACTTGCAACACCTTCTAAGAAACCCATGGGTTTCACTTTCACACTTAGCAGTGCATGCATGGCCATACAACAAGGTATTTAATATATTTGAACTCTTAGTGGTCATGTCACAGAGCTTGCTGCACTACACAACACAAAGGATTGTGTGTTGATGTGCAGGAGGCTATTAGCACACTTCTATTCTTTGTTGTTTGTGGTTGAGGGATAGTTCACAGAAATATAAAAATGTTGTCATTTAATCACCCCCATGTTGTTCTGTCTTCTGTGGATCACAAAAATAATTTGATTTTGATATGAAATATCCTGGATACTGGGCTGTAAAAAGCTAATATACTGTGGCCCAGTACAACATCGCTCATAAATCCTTGGAATGGAATTGACATATACCAATTGGAGAATAATTTTCTCTGATAATACTTCAGCAATCACATATAAGTTATAAGCTGTTTGTAATAGTGATGCGTGGGTTGGGTATTTTTCCAACCCGCGGGTCCCGCTTGTATGAAATTATTTGGCCCGCTCCACTGTATCTATTTTTACAACCCGCCCCGCCCCCGCAACCATTAAATATACATACTGTAGGCATTGTAATTCAAACGAAAACAGCCTTTATTTAAACCTGAAAGTGCTTGGAAACATCGCCCTGTAAACTGGTAACAACATATGATTATGAGCATGAACGATAAATCAGGTCATATTAATTAAAAGATAATGATACACATTTTAAACATTTACAAAGCAGCGTTTTTTCATTTATCACACGGAAATGTTCATTTAGCGTTTTTACGTTCGCTGTGCAAAAAAAGAAAGGCATCCACTGTACCGGAGTTTAATTTATTTCGCCTGGACTCCAGCACCCGGCCAGCAGAGTTGAATGTGCGCTCGCTTGATGCGCTTGTAGCTGGCAGCGGTAGCTGCTTGGCGCTTTCGTGACTTGTCACCTGACATAACCTTATAAAAGAACTTAATAAAATATGAAAATAGATATTCCCAAAGATTTAATATAGGCTATAGGGAATTGCACGCAACATATTGGACGGATTTTTAATTTAATTTAGTTTTTAATGACCCACCCCAACCCGCCCCGCAAATAAAGTGACAATTTCTTTACCCGCCCCAACCCGTTGGGTTGCCCGCGGGGTCCACGGGTTACGAGACGACCCGCATATAACTAGTTTGTAACTAAAACTAGCAATGGCAGATTTACGAATATATCATTATTTGATCTAATCGCTCAAACAAGGATTAAAATTGTTCTTGATTCATTTTGATTCATTCAAATGATTCATTAATGCACTGAAATATTTGCTTCTGTCTAACTCCGAAATAGTAATGGGATATTTTACTAGGCAGAAAACAAAGCACACTGGATGAGGTGCATATTTACTTGCAATCTATTGTAGGAAACAAACCTTGCAAATGTCTTGCATTGCTAGCTAATGATGAAGCATCTTTGATCGTGCATGCAGCTTGAGACCAACTGTGCTGCAGGTAAAGATGATTCAAATCTATACCAAAATAGTGGTAAAACAATAGGCCAGAATGGTTTTTACTCTAAAATGGATTTGCAAAAGTAATATGGACTACAAATATTGCCGTGTTGTCTAAATGGATCCATATATGATTGACGAACAACAGCAGAGGCTTATCAGAGAATAATGATAAATATTAATATTTAGTTGCTCACACGGCTTTCATTGGCTCGAAATATAGTGCATAAGTCCACTTTTATAACATTATTACAAAAACATTTGTTTTTTTTGTCACTGTATCATCATTCACTTTAATTATATTGAAAGGACTGGCCAGATTATTGATTTAGTATGTTAGTCAGCACAGCAAAATAAGTGTACTGCTTTAAAGCACAACAAAATATCATTAAAAAAAGTTATTTAAAGTAAAACTTTTTATTTAGCATTAAGTGCACAAGTTTGTTAGGAAATAAAGTCATGAAAGTGTACTCTAGGTACTTTTAAGTGGCCTTTTAATTCACCGTTTTTAAGTACAAGCACACATTCAGTAGAATTACGTGCACTTCTTTTTTTACAAGTGAACTCTTCATTATTTTAAAATCCAGCACAGTTTTCAGCACACTTTTGCCTGTATTTGGCACCCAGCCAAACACACAGAACATCTCTCTTCCTTTATGTCACAGGAGGAGATCAAACTCATTGCCAGACACAAGCCAGTGACCCTTATTTGTTAAGATGTGCACTGAAGCCACGAGGCTCCCATCAAGCGAGCAGTGATATGGAAGAGGACCGTATTGCCCTTTCACAAAAGAGGAGTCTACCATGAAAATAACACAGCCCTGGCTCATCCAGAAAGACATTATATTCATCTCATTCATATTCTTCTGTTTCTGCCTGAATAGGTTCTCAGTACTGTCCAGACTTCTGTGGCAGAAGCTTACAAGCCAATGACAGCACTGGTGGAGTGTGTCAGATGTACAGTGGAATGAAAACACTGAGAAATTAACCAGGAGAGATTATTTTCTGCACCTAAATTAAAGTGCGTTTTTTTCTTCAACAAAAGTGTGACATGCTTTGAAAGGTCATTCTAACGTGTCTGTATTAATTTGTTCTAGAAATAGCAACGAGATCTTGCAAAAGAAAAAGAATCATGGTCTGATAGACATTGCAGTCACCCAGTGTTTGGACATCTTGCACTGCGAAGCTTTAATCTATATTTAATACCGGTCTGGGAATTCTGCCATGACTGAATAAATCACAGAAATATATTAATTGGTCTGCTCTGTTTCCATCTTAAAGTTTTATATATATATATACCGTCTGTTTAAGCAAGTCCCTGTTTGACATGCAGGAAAATATGACTGAAATCAAGTGATTACTTATATTATAAGTCTTCCATCGCCTGTTCTACAAATAATCTCTCTCCCTGAAATGATCCATACATCATAGAGCATGTTAGTCCTCCATTTTCTTACTGAAATCCTTATGCATTTAATGTCAATAAGGATACACCCTGCTGCCTTTGCAAAACAAACAAAACATGCAAGCATGCATGTACTGTTTATTTCATGCAGTCTCATCAACATTCATTATCCTTCAACAAATTATGCTCCTTCTATCTGCCGAAAGGTTAATGGTGAATCTCCTATAAATTATGCTGTAATGGCAGCTAAAATCAACAAATTTAGACTATATTTGTATGCTTATGAGGAAATAAGATGGAGGGCCCCAGGTGAGCTGTGAAGGAGTTAAACAATGTCTGATAGCATAAGCGCATAGCAAAAACACACAATAGCTGGAATATTGAACAAGAGTGATTAAACCTCTCAGGCCTGATTTGTCTGCTACTCAAATTGTTCCTCTAATGACCTGACCTTGGGAAGCCTTTGATTTGCAATAGACAAATTATTATTATATCATTGCACCAAACATGGACCTTCTTAAGAGAGATTAAGCATTGTTACTCATACAGTACACACTTTGATTTTTAACAAGGAATCACTGGTTATTTATTTGTTCCACAAGAGAAATATCACACCCACAGATGTGTTTCAATTGATTTCGTTTACCATAACAACACTCTCTTAAAAGAAATATTCACCCAAAAATGAAAATTCTGTCATCATTTACTCACCCACAAGCAGTTCTAAACCTGTATGAAGTTGTTGTGCCAAACACAAAGGAAGACTTTTTTTGAAAGGAAGTGTGTAACCAGGCTCTTTTGGATCAACATTGACCTCCATAGTTGGAAAAAAAAAGATACTATAGGAGTCAATGATGACCCAAACCAGCCTGGTTACAAACTTTTTCCAAATATCTTCCTTTGTGTTCAGGAGAACAAAGAACTTCATACTCACTTTAGGGCGAGTGAATGATGAGAGATTTTTTTTTTTTTTTTTGGGTGGACTTTTCCTTGAATAATGAATAGCCCAGCTAAAAGGTAGTAATAGAGCATATAATAATCTGATGTGAGATTTATAGTCTGGGGTAGAGATGATCTTTGAACTATAAGTCTACTCAGTTTACTCAGTACAGCAACTTAGATAAATCATTTATGAGTTACCAGTTATAAAAATTTTATGGCGCATGAAAATTGTAATATGATACAATTTAATGCAATATAGCGGAACCCAGAAACCTTAAAAGTTTTCAGAATGCACATTTGATCAGTCACTTTTCATCTTGATTGCTCATAAGATTCCAGGCGAGAATGAGGCAGGTAGTGTGTATTGATTTCAGCAGAGCCAAAACCACTGTAACTTTGCAGAGCATAAAACATTGAGTGATTTTCATTACAGGGCAGAACTTTTTGCCTTAGCCAGCCAGCACTCCAAGCATGAGTGTTTAATTAGAGCGATTCAACATTTCCAACCGCTCTTCTCCTTGGTTTACAGTTGAGAGAAAAGGCTACGAAAACACCACTTAAAAGTTGTCGGTCGGAAATTATTGGTAGTGCTTCATCATTTGCTTTCAAGGCTCTTATTAAATTGAAATGAAAATAATGCAGTAAATTCACCCAATATAGTTCCATTATTTTGTGGAAAAGTTACTAAAATGTGTAAGAATGTGTTGTTGTTGAAGTTTCAAGGTTATTCATACTAACTTTTTGAAAAATATGTGCCCCATGGGAAAATATCCAAGTGAATTTTGCTGATAATTTGATATTAAATAACTAAACTTTACATTCAAAATAATGCATTTACTTTACTTACAACCTTAAGATTTCACTATAATAACAACACTTGCGTAATCCACACATTATCATAATATTTTTTGCATATTTCCTATATATATCCTGAATATTTTAGCTCATTTCCTCCCACATAATCTTACAACACCCTTAATGGCAAAGGAAAAAGGTCTCCATCTCCAAGCTCCTGACACAATAACATATAGGTGTTTGTTTGCGAAAGCTTTGAAACTACTCCAAACTGTCAAATGACCCACATCAGTAAAAATGAAAACAAACGACAGGGTAAATAACCTCAAATATGAAATACTCTGGCCATATATCTTGAGAGCGGGAGCCCCAATAGCTCAGGTGTGACATTCCATGGCTGCCAAATGTGAATAATGGCAAACAGAGGAGAATGAACCCTTGATGTATTTGCAGTTCCGCAAGGCCTAGCACGGCACTTTTATTGCCTTCATATTCTCTCCTTTCTGCACACAGAAAGAAAGAAAGAAAGAAAGACAGGGGTCCCTTTCAGCACTGGAGGGCTACAACACAGCTGGGACCAGGCGAGATGTGAGAAGGGCATAAACGTGAAATGATAAGACCAAGTTAACACGTATTCTCTTGTAAAACATATAAATTGCTCCTGCCAGCACGAATAAATACACATAAATGTAAACGCCTATGTTGCAGTTCTCTAGAAGTGCACTGAAACAAGCCAGTGAAAAGTGTGCACACGGTAATTCTGGACACACAAATGGACAAGTAGGCCAAAAGACAAACAAAATGAGCCGGTACCTTGTGAATGCCTCTCTAAGAGTAGATCTTATCCAATAATGGGGGAGCATCTGAGAAATCAACAGGCGCTAATAGTTTTTTAATGAGTTTGCAGAATGCACTGGGGCAACTGTGTAATAAAGAACAAAGCCCGTTTAGAGACTCCAGAGCCAAATAATGCATCCAGGCAAAGGTAACTTTAATGAACAGATGATGAGTGTCAGAGATTAGGGAGGGCAAGAGATAAATGGGGAAATCAGTATTTGTAAAAGGGGTCAAATTAATCTTAATGCATTCATAAAGGAATATACAGGAAAAGGGCGCGAGGACAGATATGCAGCTAAAAGCAAAGGCTTCCTACGCTTTTCAGTTCTGTGTTGTACTGTTTTCCTACCTGGTGGCATCTTGGCTTACTTCAAACATTCATTTTGTGAGATCTAAATGAGCAGCCATCCTTCAGAGAAGACGTGAAGTCAGCTCAGGGCACGGTTTCTGCAAGGAAAAGAGAATTCTGAGAGAAAATAATACAATACTCCTACATTTTTTGATATACAACCATTAAGAAACCATGACTTGTCAGTTACAAGTCAAGATCACTAAAAAAAGCACTGACAAAGAGTCAGATGTAGATCAAACAATTCTTTAAAATGTTTCATGCATCATCTAGTACTTGCATGAATTACATTATTCTGCGCAATGCAAAAGGTCAGTGTTTGAAGAAAATTACAGTCTTTTAAAATCTTTGATATACAGTAGTTTATTACATCTGGCTGAATGTCTATTTATTTATTTTATTTATAATTCTGTGACTTGGAAATAAAGTTACACAATTTTTGAATGACATAAAGGTGGGTAAATAACAGTAAGCTGTCCTTTTTATATATAATTGCATAACTGCATGCAACGTGGATGTAGATTTTTTTCTGCACTTTTATATTTCAGTGTAGTATTAATGTAATTTTTAGTTTTGATGCAAATGTCACCTCCATTTTTCTAATCAACAACGGCAATCAGGAATCGCAACAATATAAGCTGTTCCTTTAGACACCCATTTAGCAACATGAGCAAACATGCCAATCCCTGTTCTGCCATTTTCACTTCTATGAAGGCCAGCAGGTCTGGCTGCATAATGAGACCTGTCCCAACAACATAATAACCACCTCCTTAAGGGCTGAGCATGCCTGACACAACTACATATTGTGTTTTCCAGTGGTCTGCAGTTGTGGTTTCAGTATATGGGCTGTCGTTCAGATGGAACATTTTTCTTTTCTTTGACCTCGGTTGACTAGAAAAGAGTCTCATCTACTGACAGAAAAAGTATACTGGGTAAATAGACCATCCTTCCATTGACAGGTCAAGATCAATGGAATTAGAAAAGTGGAAATCGTGGTCCTTGTAAGAAGTTCTTTTTTGTTGTTTGTTTGTTTTCTCAGATGGGCAGTTAGATGTTTGTATTAGATTTCAAAGTTGTATTTTGGATTAGCTGAAATTTTGGAGGTGGGGAAACCCTAAAAGTTAGTTTTGATGTGACTTTTTGGCACAATTTAACCTTATGTGTTATACAAACACACAGTAAATAATTTTAATAATTAAGCATCGCAACCAAAGCTAATTTTCTGATCTTAGTTTAAATGCCAAAAATCCAGCAACTTTTTGTCTAAATCTGTCTAAAGTCTGGACACAAAATGGTTCATCCTCTCTAAACAAAGTAATATCCACACAATTACATTACACTGAAATGCACATCAGGTCGGAAGCTATTTATTTCAAGGACAGATGAAAAGGCTGATGAAATGTTATTAACATCATTAGGCTGTCTTGGCACACATTTCCATCCCTCTTCGTTTTTTCCCCCTAAAGCGTAGCTGTAATCGGGGTGCGGCAGACCAAAAGAACCCCAATTAGAGGTTGCTTTTTGGCTTCCTGTGATTAAATTGAAATGAAAGTGTGAAATGGAAGGTGAAAGCAGGTCAGCTGGGAGGATTAGCACAATGGTGCACAAGGTAAGGTTAAGAGTGCACTTTTAATTACCATAAAGTATCTGCTGCTCGTAGACACGCTCCTTTCCACCTCCTACCATGTTCTCTTACTGAACTTTAACTATTTGATACCTTTTTATTCTCTAAGAATGTTCTGACCTTTTGTTCAAAAGTTCAGCACACTTGTCGTACTGTTCGGGCTGAGCAGGTCATCTATGGTGTTAGACGGTCAGGGGTGAAATGAGATTTTTTGGATCTAATGGGCATGAGTATGCTCTTTAAATGACAAGGAAAAACTCATTGTTCTTGACTTAAGTAAAAGGAAAATGCCAGCTGCCTGGCTTACAAAAGAATCTTCTACACTCACACTGATCCAAAAGAATGTTCTAATGAAATTATACATAAAAATCTATTTTTGAAGAACACTAAAGTGTTTTTTGACCTTGCATGCACATAAACCTGTTTTAAGAGACTTATAAAACAATATTAGCCACCTTTAAAATGGCATAATAGGGGCACTTTAAAATTCTAAATTGAAATGACAGGTACTTGCCGTGGTAGCAAAGGCACACAATGTCATATGATGTTAATATTTGGTTAAATATTGGCGGTGATGTCGGATGACCAAAATTCAACGCCAAAACAATGTTAATTTGATGTCCAATAGTGACATCAACTGACATTGATATTTGCTGTTTTTTTTTATGTTGTGTAACCAAAATCCAACATGAAATCACAAAATCTAAACCAATTTTACATCCATTTTATGACCTCCTTCAGAGAGAAACAGAATATTGAATGAGCAAATTAGAGGGTGTACCTTTTTTATGCAAACTGATTGGATGTAGTAAAGTAGGCGTTTCATTCAGAAATGAACACTGACAGTTAGAGGGGTGTGGTTAAGGAATGTCATGCTCTTGCCCAAGCTAAACTCATCAGATAATTCAAACTGATATCATCGTCATTTCAGGGGAGGAGCATTTTCAGATTTGGATTAAAAATGAGAAAGATCCACGGATCATGACAGATCTCTTTCTCAGCTCTCCTTTCATCTACTGTACCAATCATCAGAGTCAGGACATCTTTGGAATTCATCACTCTTCAAACCAGGCAGAACATGATTGCCGATCCAAAACCATGAGTTTCTGATTCTGTCTTGCAAATTAATGTCCCTTTACGATTTGGACCCTTGCTATTTGCACTAATGCAGTGATACTGTAAGCTACAGTTACTACTGGCAGCTGATATAAATAATTCGGTAACACTTTATAATAACTACACAATATGAATGATTAGTTAAGCATTAGTAAGCATTTATTTAATCCTTTATAAACCATTGTTATGCGTTAGTAAACAGTTT
>JAUMHQ010000019.1:3231835-3253514 GCA_032361165.1 Enteromius paludinosus | reverse complement strand
TTTATAAAGGATGAACTAACTATTTATTAATGCTTAACTAATGATTAATAGCGTGTAGTTATTATAAAGTGTTACCAATAATTCCAATTAATCATAATAGTAATTATTTATACACATGTCCCTTAATTAGCTAATATGCTACACAGCAAAAGTTTCCCATTTGGTTGTGTTGGTTATGAACTTCTGCTCCCACTGTTTGCAAGAAAAGTCTCCATTAAATAATTTTTTGATAAGTTTAAAAAAATATATGGTCTTTACCTTCACCTTACTTGCAGCTAACGGCTTCAGGGTGTCTAACACCTGGTGCCTTGGTCATAAATTACTATCCAGATGTTCCAGCACAATATTTTGGCCACAGCTAAAGACACAGATGTGTTTGGCCAGTTTGTTTCCCCTGGTGATTGCACTTTCGCTACTTGGCCTTGAATAGGCACAAAATTCTGCCTTTAGAGAGATAAGCATAAGCTAATTTGCTTCTTGGTGAGATGTGCTGCCCTCCAAGGCATGCACATAAGATAGGTCAAAGGTCATGGTAACTTCCCTTGTCAGTTTGTTCCTGAGGAGAAAAAAAAGCTTTATTAATTCAGCAGGTTATCAGTTCCAACCTTTCTCTCTGTCTCGCGCTCACTCATTAACACACACACACACCCCTTTAAAGTTTTTCCTTTTTTCATGATCTAAATTTTTTGTGGAGCTGTGGTGAATATGGCGCTGTCCTTGCCCATGGGCCTCAGGCATGTTTTATTTATGAATCTGATTAAGCCCGGTACAGTGTCCGTATGGGATAGAGATCCATAAAAGCGGTGAAGGAGCAGTGCGCAGCGTAATTCTCTTTCATTATCTGCAGCTGTATAAGAGGGGAGGCTCCTAGCATTTAATTGAGAATAAGAGCCCGCACAATGCTCTTTGAAATTCCCTGCTCAGCTCGCTAAATCAAACTTTTAGTAACATTCAGCGAAGGGCACAGCGTGTTGGTACTTCAGGGGCTGGCATCCAATACTGCCTTGAAGCCTAGACAAATGTTCTCATGCTTTTCAGTGAAGTGCTCATTAATATGCTTGAAGGACTATAGGCCCACCAAATGTACAAGCGAGGAATGTTCAACATTCAATGTGTGCGACTGATTATGCTTCACCTTTCTTTGCAATTCATTGTTAAGCGATTTCAAACTCATTGCATATCGACTCAGATAAAGATGCAAGACCAACAGTGGCTTAGAATGCGCTGGCCTTTCACAGACTATACAGTAATATATTCTCAGGGGTGCATGCATAGCACAATGCTCTTTTATAGCTATCAGCTGGGTCATTCTGGCTCATCTAAAATAAAGCACTGTGGATTACTGTACAAAGTTAATAGTGTATGGCAGCATCATTTTCTCTTTAGTTATAAAAGAAGCCCACCCTGTCACTTACACCTGAGTCTTACCTTTATTCGGGTCAGTCTGGCAGTCCATCTCCCCTCCTTTCTGAGCTACCGAGTTAGTAGGATGCCATCGGGGGCCCATCAATCCCCAAAACGACAGCTTGAAGGCCCTCCGCAAATAACTGCACGCATTGGAAGCACTGACAGCCGAGGCGGATGAATATGACAATAATGATTTTATCTACAGCACAGAAAATAAAACTGTCAGACCTATTAGGATTTAAAGCTAGGAGAGAGGGGGGAGAGTAGGTAGATATGGAGAAAGAGGTGGAAGAGGAAGAGTGTTTGAGGGCTTGTGAGCTAGAATGGATTTTATTAAAAGAGCTGGACAGCTGGAGTGGATGAGCATTAGTCATGAGCAAATGGTGCAGTTTATTTGTTGTAAAGACGATAAAAAAAATACTTGCCTTGGGTATTTTGTATTTTACCAGAAGGGATGCTCATAATAACTCGTCTCTCTAAAATATTACACGCACAAAAAAAGTTTTGGAGCTTTCTGCAAGTGTTTTTGCTTTTGAAAAGAGTCATTGTCATTGTAATTTATGCAGATTAGTCAACTCGGTTGAAATTAACTAATTTTGTGTGTGAATCAATGCTTCTCGCTGCCTGATGTTTTAGACTTGGTTTGGGTTCAGTGCCAATGTGTCTTTCTAACAGGTTGTAGACCATTTGGAGACATCTGTGCTTCCAAATGCACACTCTTCCATTCTTGGCGCTGAGTGTAAAACTTCTGTGAAGAAAGTTCTGCATTTTGACAACTGCACTGTTTTCTCCTCTGAGGCAAGGAAATGTGTTTTCAATTACACATACAGAAATTGCTCTAAATAGAACCTGATGAGGGTTGTTTTATTTTTATTTTTTACATAAAACTCACTCTTTGAAAGTGCTTTATAATCTTATTAATTTATAATTCATGTTTTTTAAATAAATCTCTTATAGGCTACATATATCGAAACATTAAAAAATAGCTATTTCTTTTCGAATATATTATGCAACGTAATTTATTCCTGGATTTTCTGCAGCCACCACTGTCGCATGATGCTTCAAAAATCATCATCGTATTTTAATTAGATGCTTAAAATAATTTCTTATTATTATCAGAGTTAAAAACTTAATTTTACTTAACAGTGTGGACACTGGTAAATTTTTCAGGATTCTTTGCTGAAAAAAATATAAATAGAAACATAATTAGACATTGTTCTAAGACATTAATTCATGCTTCACATAAGTTTACAACAGAGAAGTAGTGACAGATCTCTTATTCTCCGATATAGGACATTCAACATATCTATAATTGTAATTGTAAAAACCTTGAAGCCATTCTTCTCAGTTCTAGGGTTGACATAGTTATTGCATTTTGCTTTATAGGACAACATAGCCTAACCCGAGCTGTTACGGAAATACCACTGCCATACACTTTAATTAGATCGAAAAAGCTTCTAATGTTGTTTTAATAATAATTTATGCATGCAGGTGAAGTTAGCAGTCACCGTCAAGATATTGCTGAGAGTGTGATCAAAAGGCCTGGCATTTTCTCTGAAGCTCTCACCACCTTTTGGAAGGAAGCGAGGCTTAGAAAACAATGTCATCAGCTCAATTGACTGCACTGGGAAGTATTCATATGCAAACACAGGCTAATACAACCTTTCACTCCATCTCCATCACACCCACCCAGACCAAGATTATCTCTCCTAATCACCTTAACCCTTCGTCTCAACCTACTGTCTGCTTGCATCTAATCTGCCCAAATTAAATCAAATCCTCTCTGGATCATTGTAATGGAGCCCTGAAATTGTGTGCAAATATTCACATTAATAATTCAAGTAAACGGTTTGCATTATCCATGAGAAACTGTATAAAATGTTGAGATGTGACAGCATTTGCGTCTTGATTGGGTACGCTGTTCTGCATGGGGGGTGTTATTTAAATATACAGGTGAACCTTCTCGGATATTAGGGACATGTTTAATGTGGACAGACCTTTAGCACAATCCCCTTGTCAGTTGACTCACCTTTAAATAGTAGAGCTATCTAAACTCCACCTGAAATGCCGTCTAAAGACAGACAGTTAAACAAACATTAATATTTGAAACTATTTTTTCTTTGCTCTGTGCGACCACTTACATCTTAATGTACAATAGTATATATACATACAAAGATGAGTACATATAATCTTGTTTGCATAGTATTTTGTATGGTATTCATTTCTTTGAAGTCTTTGAAGTGTTGCCTACATGCGTGGAATAACATGAATCCCCCTTTTCTTCCCTGAGAAATGAATGTAAACAGAGTTAGCTCTGTAAAGAGAAACCACTCATGCAGAAATACATAAAAACCAACAATAATTCATCAATACTATGTAAAAAGGTTACGCATTTTTTTTTTTTTTTGGAACGTTAATATTTGAAACTACCACTAATGCAAAATGATAATGAAGACCCATGAACACACATAATTGGTAGCCTATAGGGCCTTAATTTATTAAGGTCCTAAATAAAGGGTATATGTGTGTATTTAGCGAATATGCAAAACACATGCAAATTGTCTGGCCGTTACACACACCCATATTCAAAGCAGGCTTTGCATATGGTAATGCCATGCAGCTCAATTTAATCTCACTAAATACTCTGGGTGTGATTTATATTATTTATTTATACAAAATGTACAAGAACTGATAAAAACGGCCTTATAACATTTGCCTGAATTCACAAATGCATTATTATTTACACATTTGAGCACATTACACCGCAGATTTATACCAAAAAGAAATCTGGAGTGCATGAGATAGCGGATCAATGCCTGTTTTTCAGTCATGTTAATTTACACAAGCAGTTACCATTCATAAAATGACTTAAAATGCTGAAAATAGCTTTGTGAGTGAGATTTGAAATATTTGCACTACATGAAGGCATGCCCCAAATGACATGCCATCGAGTTTTTAGAAGCATGTTTTTATACACACATACTTTTATCAGAGCTTCAGGACCTTTGAATACCCTGAGATGTCAGACAACCTATTTTGTCAAAGTCTGTGTTTAATTTAAAATCTTACCTTCATAAAGTATGTACTGACATTTTTTTGAACCGCGTTTGTATCATTTGCATTGTATTTGAGAATATTAGCAGTCAGAAATGACATTATATTTTACAATGTGAAATAATCTGGCAAATATGCCACTGTTTTCCACAGACTGAATCTGCAGAAAGCCGAATAGCTTGTGCTTTGTTTCATTACATTTGAAAGAGATAAAGGTGCATAGCTTCTCACCCATGATTAAAAAGAACATTTAAGAGATTTATGAAACTTGGCATTGCCAGAAAGTTTTAATACGCTTGCAGCTGGCTGTCACTGTCTGACTGTGCAATCTCATTTGAGTTCATTTTAAGCACAATAGCCACACATTTCATGATTTCACATTTAATCTTTGAGTTTTAATAATGCACTAACCTTAGCCATCACTGCTAACAAAGGAGCACATGACAGAATTAATATGAAATACCTATCTTTATTTTTTTATGATTTTTTCATATCTGTGTTTTTCACTCTCAATAAGCCCGTTTCTCTGTCCCTCAGAAATCCGGTGCGTTTAAAGTCTTTTAGAAATGCTTTTTCATTTGACCTCCCCCTAAAAGAAGAACGCAATGTCAAATCATAGCGATGCTCTTTAATGTAAAGAGCATTTAAGATACAAAAACTTCTAAATTATCATTACATTCTCAATTAAAGCAATTAAAGACTTTTAAAATTGATAATTGCCTGGCCTTCTGTATTTAAAAACAAGAAAAAAAAACATTGGCATGCTCTTCAGCTTAGATGAAAATATCCTTGAACAGCATACTTCAGTAATGAAATCATGCTGAATCTTTGCTAGCATACATGAAATTCCATAGTAATTATATAAATCACTACAATGTATTATCTCTGTAATGAAAATATTGGTATGGTAAAAACTTAAAATGCACTGGAAGCCACTGAGAAGCTCAACACTTTGACCTTGTAAGGTTGTTTGAGTCTTCTCATACTCAGAAACTAGTAACTGTCTGAAAAAATTCTCATGTATGTTCTTCAACTGTTGAAATAGGATTAATTAATTAAGACCTGACATTTACTACCCGCAGCTGAAGCAGTTAGGTTTTAGATCCTCCAATAGGTTTTATTGAACTGTGAATTACTGTGTTTAGCGTGAGTCAACGAAGGGGAATCAGAATCTTTCATTTGGCTGCTATTTGTCTTAATTTCGTATTGCTTTCACCAGAGGAATATTTTCATGTTCACTGCATTGGTGGCAGTTTTAGTGCAAATTTGATGAATTTTAATTATTATTTGAATTATGCGTCAAGGTCATGATTGGTTTGAAGTCAATACTATGGTCTGTTGTCCTTGTGGAATTTAATGAATTCTGGCTTCTGCACTACGTTTCTTTTGTCACTGGACTCTCTCTCTCTGATTTCATATATAACACATTGCAATACAAAACCGCACCAGTAAGATGGAGGAATCTTACAAAAATCGTATGTTTTGTTTTGGGGGGTTTTTCAGGGACTGACCCAACTGCACAGGAAGAACGTCTCTTGGTTCACTGTCTTTGGTTTGGCAGTCTCTGGTGGTTTTTTTTATGCAAACACTAAGAGTGTGGTGCCAGGGGACATCAGAGCTCCATACAAACCACCTGTGTTTGGCAGCTCGCTGAAACCATAAATAAATAAGACCGAGATGAAACGCTAGGAAATACGAGAGAATTGGACACACCCTGTCCACACGTGAGTGAGAGAAGGACTGACACTGAATGAAAGAGTGACAGGAGAAGAGCGCAAAGGGATGAGAGATTGAGCGCGCACCCCCTTTGGGTTTTTTCCCAGTGCTCCTGGGGAATGACGGTGAGAGAGAAAAGAAAAACACATCACATCAATAGCTCTGTCTGGCCGAGAACTTTCTTTAAGGCAGATCTAAGTGGGGTAACTTTTGTCTCCAATAGTCTGTCCCATCAGCGAGGCTTCTAACGGAACTGAAAGTCACGCTGGTCCTATAGACATGAATCAACTGTTTGTATGCTACAGCACAGTGGCACTAATATATGTCTCACATTTTGTTTTGTTTTTCCCTGTACCTGCATTCTTGCTTCAAGGCTATTTCTGGCTATAGAAACAATACGAGTAAGAAGATAAACATATTCACACATTGCAGATAAATCATATGCACTACTAAACACGGGAATTTCAATGCATACTTCTCAGAGCGGGTAATCTTTCATAAAGACAGCATTTCACAAACTCTCTCTCTTTCACACACACATACCCGCACGCAAAGACCACCACCGCTGTAGCTTATGATGAATGACCATTTTTTTCATATTCTGCACTGATTTTTGGTAAAAAAAATCTCTAAGGGATAGATCTAAACATAGTACAAACGTTACTTGGAGCAGAATACTGCACTCCTATTGGTTTCTGATGATAGATAGATAGCTTGTCAATAAGTAAATTATATGTTAATTAGTGGGTGGGGCTTACTGTACGGGAGAGGGAGTGGTTGATATGTTTGTGCAGCATTATATTTGTGAAATGGAACATTTAAATGGGCATGTTTTATGCAATACAGCTTCTATATTCAGAATCTAGAGAGCTGTCTAGAATTCACAAGTTCTGTGGAAATCTGTATCTTTCTGTGTACCCTGATTCGTCGCGGCCCTGCTAATGAGTAACTGCAACAGGCAGCTCAAGAAAAAGAAGAACTGATGCTGAAAGAGGCTTATCTGGAGGTCATACACATTTCGGTAAGCTTTGATCCCCCCCGGCCTC
Organism: Enteromius paludinosus; assembly: GCA_032361165.1. Lineage (NCBI taxonomy): Eukaryota > Metazoa > Chordata > Actinopteri > Cypriniformes > Cyprinidae > Enteromius > Enteromius paludinosus. Next base: position 3,246,291 of record JAUMHQ010000019.1, on the reverse strand, counting down.
AGGAAGATTTTTGACCTCCCGGTCGCGAGCCAGAAGAGGGAGCAAATGGAATCGGACACAGGCTTGTCGGAGAAGAGAAAATAAGACGCAAGGATTACGGGGAGCAACTGAATAGCTTCGGACGGAGAGTTGGGAATTAAAGGGTAGATAACAATGGAGCGGGTTATTGGGTGTTATCGGCGTGTGAGTGGCATGTCGATTCACAGGCATTCCAGCTGGATGCCAGCCCTTGTCACTCACATCGAGAGCTCAGTCCACTCACAGGAGTAGAGTAAAACAACTTCAGTCACACTCCATTCTCTTTCGCTTTGTCTCACTTCTGCCCAGGGTTCACCGGGGTCAATCCTCGGTTGTAATACCTCTCCCTTTTTTCATCCCTGTCACAGATAGCTGCTGAGCTGTGGTGCGCAGAGGTGTGGAGATGTTCTCACATCTCTTTGATAAAGGGTAGCGCAGAACATTTAACACGGTAGAGCTACACGCTCCTCCAGATAGCACACTGTTGCCTGAGGAGGAATCAGTCAAAGGGGTTACTGAAAGATCCTTACACCTCAATTGATAGGGAATGATGGGATGTGATGTTTCACCAAGGCGCTCATCACCAGACTCGCACTGGATTTTATTCGTTATTTATCTGCATGCAGAAAACATTGAAAATCACAAACTCACACATCTTGCCAGAACTATTCACGGGTTCAATAGTGCAGACAATAACAGGTTGTAATCAGATCTACCCAGCTGTCATTAAGAATAGCCCTTAAGAGTGCTTCAACAGGTTTTTGAGGCACACACACACACACACACACACACACACACACACACCTGTGACAATTAAAAGCAGGTGCAAACATTAAAAAAGTGAAAAGTTCAACTGAATAAAACTTCCTCGTGTTTGGCAGTTGTCTGAAATGAACTGGTTTCACAACTGTTTTATTGCTTTAATGTTAAGTCTATAATTATGGATCTAAAATTACACAACTGTCAATTTGTTTGTAAATTAGACTACTATAAAGAAACAAATCTTTCACAGCCAACAACAAAAAAAAACTGTACATAATAAATAATTATGTTATTTTATATGTATATTTTGTTTTATTTGTGCCATTGTACAAACACAGCAGTGATATATTTGGGCAATGGGCAATATAGAAAGTGTAGAGTCGTGCAATATAATTTGTAGCATTTAAGTTCAACATCCACACCCACCAAATGCATTTTGACTTTTTCTATTTCACCAATCATCATATAGCAGCAAAGCCAATCGTTAAGAAATTGAAAAGCAGGCAGACAACGACAGAGTGTAATCTAAGCAGACCCAAACCGCTGTCCTCTCCTTTCATCCACTTTCTTTCAACTGGACAACGGAGGCCATCTGATCCCTGGCCACAGTAAATTAAGGCAACCACTGGGGTGACCACAGGCTCAAAGCATTGTTTCCAAGGAAGAGATATGGAGTTCTTCCATAGCAGGCTAATGAGGAGACAAGGGGTTATGTCTCAAGGAGATGCTTTATTTTATTTTAAGTCATGTTCCTTCTCACAATAGGATAGGCCTTGCCTAGTCAGCCTTTTTGTGGGACAGGTAGTATTGAGAAATGTATTTTATTTCATCAAAATGTGAATTTACCGTCTGATTGGCCATGTTGTCACTCTCAGTGAGTGATACTTAAAGAAGTTTACTAGTTTTCGTACAAATAAAAAAAAAAAGAAGAGAAAGGTAACATATGGGGCAAAAGACAAACCTGACCCAATAGGTAGATGGAGAGGTAAGAATCAGCTCGTACAGGGATGAAAAGAAAGAGGAATATATGCAGAAATCTTTCGAGACACATTTCCTCTAAGCTCCATTGTAAGATAAGCTGTTCTTTTCTCTGAAACGTGTGCAAAGCTACTGTATTTCTGAAGAAAGAGGGGGAAATTGCATAAAGAATGAGGGGAAAAGAAAAAAGCGTGATAGATGTAGTCGTGTCTGCAATATAAAATATGAAAATCAAAAAGCCTAATCATACATTATGCAAAATACATAAAAAAAAGAGTATTGTGAAGGCTCACACATTGCTTTTTGGGAGAGACAGGGAAGGATATGAAGTCTCATTGCCAACTGCCAGTGACTAAATATAAATGTTGCAAAGACAGAAATATGGAAAATCATGTCATTTGATGAGCATTTTAAAGGTTGATGAGCTCCTAATAACATTTTCAATGTCACACTTCTTTCCAAGCTTATAGTAACTTCCTGACTTCCTCTGCAACAGTGCCTCTCAGTGCCTCTCAACTTGGTCTATACGGTCAGCCCTACATTGCTGGTATAATCTCCAAGGAATGCGATTGTAATGGCATGAGCAATCACATACATTATGGATGCCCTGTAAAGCTGTTCCTCCACTGAGTCTGTCAGTTCAGATGACAAATGTGGCTCAATCCATCACGTACCATCACGTTCTCATCGGTTGTGCTTGGCTGCCATCAAGTGGTCTGTCTGGTCTCTGCTGGTGTCATTTTGCCTCATTAAAACCATAACGTGTGCATCTAAAGACGTGGTTTTGTTTCGATGAGCTATTTGACACAATTAGTCATTTAGCTATCCCCTCTAACCCTTCTCCTTTGTTTTTTCCTGTCTCTTCCATCATCCTGCAAAAACAATCATTCGTCTTTCAAGCCTTGGCCCTCAAAGCGAACGTCTCGTTCCTGGGCAACACTCCATCTTTCTCTTGGTAAAACAGCTACATCAGGGTTGGATTCAGGCTACCTCATCAGTTTGTGTGTGTGTGTGTGTGTGTGTGTGTGTGTGTTTGTGTGTGTTGTTTCTCACCGTAATGAATCACGCTAAACTCATAACTGTCAGAGTAGTCAGAGAAACTCATAAAAAGGTAATCTGATCTCTAGGAATATGGAGAACTGATGAATGTGAGTCACAGGGTGCCGCTTCGAGTGTTATTTTATCTCCTCTACATGCAAATATAGATATGCTGGTGGGAAAAATCTGTATGTAAGTATGTTTGGATACCTGTCGACATTATTTTAGTAATGAAATGAAATGTATGACTTAAAGCTAAAGTCTTCTACAAGAGGTCCACAGCAGAAGGACTGGTCTGCTAATTATTGTTATTGTATACGTGTTGAACAAAAATACGTTATGTTCAACCAAATCTAAATTAAAGCGCCCCTGTTATGCCATTTTAAAAGGTTGCTAATATTGCTTTATGAGTCTCTTAAAACAGGTTTACATGTATGCAAGGTCAAAAAACACTTTAGTTTTCTCCAAAAACTGATTTAATTTTACCCCATTTCTAAATGATTGGTAAACGACTTGTGTGAAGCAGTTTGAAGAAACAGTCAGTGTAAATCCCGCCTTTCCGCGAGCCCTCACTGCTGTGATTGGTCAGATGGCGCAGTCCTTTATGATTGGTCTACCGCTACACTTTCTGACATTATGCTTTTAGAGAGAATACGTCAATCAGTTAGCATTGGGGCTTCTGTGGAAAGTGCAATTTGCTTTTGTAAGCGAATCGGGCACACCTCTACGTTGTGAACTTCAGCATTGTATAATACATAACACTGTGTTAAGCCATCGTTTATCATTACTTAAACTAATGAGACAGACAGACAGTCAAGCTGCATCAATCACAATGTTTAGACTACATTAGGCCCACAGCTAAACAACAGAAATGCAAGTTAGCCGGTTACCAAGACATGGGCAGGGTTGTTACATAACGTACACAAATACGTGTTTTGAACGATCGCTAGAAAATACCATCATCAGTTATTAATCATACTTACAGCAAGCCGGTCCAAATAAACTGGGCTCTGATCCATCTTTTAAGACCAAGCACTTGGTGAATATCCCGTTATACTCCAAGAGTGGACAAGCAGTCATCAGTAAAATGACGCGAACACAACACAAGATTGGAATTGTACTGCTGAGGTGTTGTTGAAAAGAATGAATGTTAACTGCTCATGCTTTGTAGATTCATCTTTTGGAAGGGCATATGAAACAAATTTACAAATTTTGTAACAGAAAAAGATTCAAATTGCTGACGACTCGTTGAGGTGAATGTGAGCCGACACTTTTTTTGATAGACAAAAACTTCATTTATCGTGCACTGTCGGCGTCACAACTTTGCAGATAGTTTATGTTCACATGCAGCTACATGACACATTGCATGAAAGATCATATTTGAAATGGCATAATAGGGGCGCTTTAAGAACTTGAGTTCAGCTAAACCTATACTTTCCTCCCACATTAAAGTCATATTTATTTTTTTATTTACTTTCTTACTAACTAATTTAATATTTTTATATATTTTATAAATATATAATTGACCAAAAGTAACAGCAGACATTTACAGAAGAATAATATTTCATGGTCTGCACAAAAATAATAAGCACAACTGTTTTCAACACTGTTAATAATTTGAAATGACTCTTGATCACATCAGAACAAATCATTTCTAAGGGATCATGTGACTGCAGTAATCATTGCTGAAAATAACTGAAATATATATATATTTATTTTTGCATTAATAATTCAGAATATTTGAGTTTTCTTACTCAATCAAATAAATGCTGATATGCTGAGAATAAGCATAGGCTATTTGTAAAATTCTTACTGATCCCAAACCTTTGAATGATTGTATGTCTCTGTATATCAGAATGTATTATAGTAATGGCTTTTTGCCATAAGCCTCTTAAAAAACTACAGAAATACATTAATAATGCATTAATAGTGTGTTATTTTAAGCCAAGTTTACAATGCACCATCTCTCTGTTCACTAAGGAGTTCTTGCCCATTAAAATGTTGAAGAGTCCTGTACAATAAATAGCTGAAATAATTAATCTCTATGAGTGGATCTGTAAACCACTTTAAAATGAGTGTTGTTTAATTGGGGTCTAGAACAGAGAGTTTGTATGTGCATTTAAGATACACTGTGCATCAAAGCAAGAACACCTTACCCTGGTCATTGCTTGTTGAAATGACAATGTGACTCATGATCAGATGACTACAGCCCACAGCTGCCCACACAGCCTCTCTTTTAGCTGCCGGTTTGTCTCGTCTCTCCTGTGCCACTTGTCATGAATTGGTCTGGAGAACAGCTGAGCCATCAGACACTGGGCATATAACAAGAAGCAAAGAAAATTAAGCATTCAAGTGACAGAAACCGGACCACTGAAGCAACAATACCAAAACCAAAAGCAGATGTCACGTTTGGAATACAGCTCTATTTTTGTCAGCGCTGGAAGCTGTTGTAGATGTTGATGTTTTTTTGTCTTTTTTTTTTTTTTGTCTTTCAATCAAATCTGAAAACATAATGTGAAAGAGATCTGCAAAGATGGATTAGGGGTTTTTTTTTTTCCTTGTCTCAAATGTTTCCAGCTGGGGACTCTTAAAAGATCTTTCATGAATGCCGAATAGATGGGCGCTCCTTGGAAAAGTGGTGTGCTTGTAAACAGATGCAGCACTTATGAGGCCTGGGCCAGGGAAGCGCAAAACGAGAAGTAACATGTCATTATGCAAAAGACATCTCCTTAGGCTTTGAGCCTCCCCTCTCCTCCGGCTGCCAGCCGCTTAGTGTCTGCTCTCTTGTGTCTCTAGCTTTCTCTCTCTCTTCCGTTCTATCTCTTTCTCTTAGCTCAGTGTCTTAAGTTCAGGGATGTTAGCTTCAGCTGTATCCTCTTAATGTTGCTGGCTGCGCATTATTTCAAGAAACGGATGCCTTTCATCTCACCCACTCTAAAATGCCCTTTTGGCTGAGAGTCGAATATAAAATGTATCAAAAGTATATCAATTAAATATATATACTTTTATGCATTCACAATTCAAAGGCCATATTATGCCTAAATAAAAATGATCTGTGCAGCATATGTTAACCTACGCAGATGTAGGGAAATGGCAGTCAATAGAACACCTGATTCGGAAATATTTACTGCCCTCTAGTTGCGGAAGAAGGTATAGTCATAAACCAAAGACCCTGATTAATGTTACATTTCTTTTGGTACTTTTTTGTATTTTTTTTTTTTACATTATAGAGTACAATAGTTATTAAATTTCTACTTAAAAAAAACTTTTAATTTACTGTATCTTCGTATCTTCTGTATATTGATTAACAATATACTTGAATTTTCCTTTAAAGGTCACTAATTCATCAGTAACCTAAATGAAAACTGTTCATTTTATCAATTTCAAAGTCATATATGTCTCCAGGAGAAATCTGGAGAAATGTTACATCACTTGCTTTATTGGTGGATCCTCTACAGCAGGGGTCATCAAACTTGATCCTGGAGGGCCGGTGTCCAGCAGAGTTTAGTTCTCACTTGCCTCAATACACCTGCCTGGAAGTTTCAAGTATACATACTTAGACCTTAACTAGCAGCTTCAGGTGTGTTTGATTAAGGTTGGAGCAAAACTCTGCAGGGACACCGGCCCTCCAGGACCGAACTTGGTGACCCCTGCTCTACTGTGGCTGGGTGCCATTAGAATGAAAATCGAAATCATATTTTGGATTTTGCACTATATTTTGCCTGAAGCTACACCCATTGACAGCAGGATCCATTAGTGATTTAATGCGAAATTAGTCAAGATTTGTTTACATAAAGAAACATACTCATCTACATTTCATTTCAAAAATGGAATATTGCTTTCATGACTATTCAAATATAATTTACCATTACCAAGCAGCATATGCAAGGGAATTCTTTTTTTTTTTTCATACGAACAGCAGGGGGAAAGACAATAATGTTGTTATCCAGCTTAATTGCTATGCTTTTAAGAAAAAAAAAAAGGAAAAGGAAAGGAAGTGACATGCGGCCAGGTATGGTTTCCCATGCTAGGAATTTGTGCTCTGTATTTAACCCATCCAAGTGCACACACACAACAGTGAGAAGTGAACAACTACACACACACACACCGTGAACACACACTCGGAGCTAAGGCCGTGCAGAGAAGTTCAAGGGGGCGGGTGCCCAATGTTTAAAATAGGTGCAACAAGCAGACTGAAACTTGAAAGAATCAGATTCTAGTCAGATTCTTTATAATACATTTTACTAACGTATTTCAGAAATTTGACATTATATTAACCACACACGAAAGTATATCAACGGAGTGCAGTCATTAGCTTTAACTGCACAGTAACTAAAATTACAGGCAATATGAGTGCGCTCTGCCCTCAAGCAAGCATTGGTTAATGGCAGTCATGCGACCCAGATCCTTTTATTTAGCAAAATTGAGATTAATAGTTACATTTTATTGTTGTGGGCCAAAGATAGGGCGTTATACACACATACACATAAAAAAAAAAAAAAAGAAACCCCAAGAAAAGGGCACTTGAGGCACCTAGGAGGAAAGGGGCGGGTGCTCAAGCACAAGGGTCTCACCCTTGCTCAAGGGTATTGAAGGTGGAGAGAGTGCTGGTTATTCACTGACCCCACCCACAATCGCTGCCGGACCTGGGACTCGAACCCACGACCTTTGGGTTACAAGTCCAACTCATTAGGCCACGACTGCCCCCCATGTTGGCAGTAAATAAAGTTTTCAGCCTTGACTTGGTGAAACTTTTTAGCTCCTTTGATATGTGTTACATTACAGAATGCATTCTGTAAATAAAATAGCATTTTATTTCTTTTTAAATTTTAATGTCCACAAATACGGTAGAAAACAAATGCTACATTGGAACAGGAAAAGTTTGAACATATTAAAATGTCTGCTATGTAACAATTATCTCAAAGAGCCAAGGTGTTTAGGATTACAGAATTACTTGCCAATGACTCCTCTGTGAGGCTGTAGTAAGAACTAAACAGAGCTTGTGCAAACATTGCAATGCATTATTTATTGATGTGTACATTACAGAACACACTGCAAGGGCTTTGGTCTTGTGGGAATAGTGTGGCCAAGCAAACAAATACTCATACAATAGCTGCATATATCTTCTTTCTTTTTCTGTCTGCGTTTTTTCTTTGTCCCTCCACAGGGACCAAGCTTATGCCCCTTTGTTGGTGGGACAAAACAAGCTACAAAGACATAATTAGAGTTTAAAGAGAGCGCAAATAAAAACAAATAAGGGCAAAGCTCTGGGACAGGGTCTCTGAATTGATGAGTAATTTTTGGTCAAAACAAAATATATAAACATGCAAAAGCAGTGCATATGATTTATTGATAATCATTGATATTTTTGACTTCACATGTGTTTATTTACATATGAGGTATCTTAAGAAACCAGCAAAAGTTGCCCAGTCGTACATAGCACTGAATGTATCCTTACTTCCTCCATAAAATTTGTCTCCATCTGTCCCAAAGCCAGGTCACAGCAAGTGATCCGCTTAAGATATTGTTTCCCTGTAACACTTTACAAAAATGTTCCTCAGTTAACATTAGTTAACAACATTAGTAAATACGAACTAAGAATAAACAGTACATGCATGTATTAATCAGTCAATGTTAATTTCAGCATTTACTAATGCATTATTAAAATCAAAAGTTGCCCCTACTGGCGTGAAAACTTGCAGAAAGTTTCACTAAAATATCCCCACCTCTAGATAAAATTAAATATGAATAGTAAAACATAAAAACCAAAATAAGTTTAAGATTAAAATAAACGATCTGACGAATATATCTGATAAATAAATGCATACAATGTGCAGTGAGTTCAATTATATTATATATTATATTTATTAATTATATTAATATATTTAAAAAAATAAAAGTACAACATGATTTTTTTTCACACTATTAATCAGGTCCCCATATTTGGAAATATGTCTTGGAATGAAAGTCACTTGGATGTGGATGTTACATGTGGGCCGTGGCATCTAAAATATTCAAAAGCTTTGCCCAGCATATGTTTTGAAGCATTGTTTGTTTAAGCTGGCTCTTAGTTAGTCATTAGCTGGTATACAATTATGTAATCTTTGGACCAGCTCAGGACTACAACAGATTTCACCTTCAACTGCAGTATTATTTTATTTCTATGTTGATTGTTTTGCTTTATTCTATACGATGGAGTTTAAGTGCCACCAAAAAAATAATAAAAATCTAAAACTATGACATTAAAGTCGTAATATTTCGAGATTAAAGTCGAAACTACGAGAATAAAGTCGTAATATTACGAGAATAAAAGTCGAAATACTACGATCAATAAAGTCAAAACTACGAGATTAAAGTTTAAATATTAAAGAAAAAGAAAAAAAGTCGAAATATAGTATTTAGTATAGTGCACTTGTAAATAACCCGGATTGAGAGGAGACCACCAGATATAGGCATATTTGAATATTGTTGGGTCGTATTATTCTGTGCTATTTCATGCTGTGATATTTCTTTACAATAACAATGGCACTGTTGTTTTTAAGACACCAGTAATCCCAAGTTTGTGCCATGCTCTTCTTGATGTCATTCATATTAAAGGACAAGCCCCCGTCAGAGAGTGCAAAGCAGAGAGATTGAATCTCATCTTGTGCTTCATTTTGTTTGTCTCAGAGGATTCTGCATAATGTGTCTCAACCTGTCTGCCTTACTGTGTCACCAGGCCAAAATCCCACAGCTGCCACTCCTCATCGTCTCCTCTCGTTCTCATCAAATAGAACTTGTCTCAGCATCCAGAACCAGACATCACTGGCTTTCATTTATAATTGGTTTTAAGCAGTTGGTCAAATGAAGTGAGAGGTTACATTTCAACAGGCTGACTGGATGTCTTGTGAGATGGGGGGAAAGGGTCTTGTCTGAGCATGCAGATTGATGCTACGTTTACATGATGTTCATCGGCAGATGCAGTAATGGCCTAATCAATTATCACTGACTTGAGCTGTGGATTGAAGTCTTCACACAGTCCTTCTCAAGACGATTATTTGGGCAGTGTTCCAATCATGTTTCTCAATCTGTAAATACATTTGGTGCGAGATTCGATTTGGTCCCAGACAGGAGTATCTCATTTACTTTAATTTTACTCTCTTAAACATAAAAAAAAGTTTGTCTAATCTGTAGCTTATGATAGGCAGTGCTTAAATAACAAACTTTTATTTATTTGTTCATTTTTTTTTTTGCATTCAGAAACTCAAATCTAGAATTGTCAGTTCTACTTCCACAAAACGCGTGGATGTAGTTATACTTTTCTTTGACAAATCTATATTTCAGAATAGCACATGAGTTACATGGATTTCTGAGAAGGCCTACTGAATGTGTAATATTGTGAAAAGAAGAACAAAGAACTAAGTATGCCTGAGGATGATAGATGAAAATCTGGCAAAATCCTGTTAATCCCGTTCTTTCTTTTTGATGGCATTAATCTTGGATGTAGTTACTAAATTTTCCTATATAATTGCCAGTGTTATTATTGATGGTATGAGGTGACCTCTCCTCAGGCTGTATTCAGTTGTCGGTGTCTCTCCACTTTCGTAGCAGGCAGTTTTATTAGAGTCCCAGCTACGCACTACGTGTCTGAGAGATAAGTTGCTCAGAGCCAATTTATGAAACATTCCCAGTTTCAACCCTCTGTGGTTTTACACCAGATTTCACTCAGTTTTCATCATACTCCAGATTTTAGGGGATCATAATTGTCGAAAGGACTGAAATGATTTGATCGGAGGATTAGCGGCAGTGTCAGTCAGATGCTTGAACTCAATCATTTATGTGCACAATGTAATTTTTTCACCCCAGAGTACATGTGACTGGTGCTACAAACGTGCCATTTACTCAAATACAAACTGATGAAGAAAAATGCATCAGATATTGATATTAGACTCTTCGTCTTCATCTACGTATGTCTTTATGTACAAGCATCTGACGGATGCCTTCTTTTCTGCTCTAGTTATAGTACATTAAAATGGTAACTAAAAGACTGATGGTTTGCTTCTTGTTTTTCTCAAGTGGTTTGTCTAATCAGCCACTCTTTTTTGGTTATTATTAACACAAATAAGTAAACTATCAAAAAGAATAGGGCATCCATTCCACTGCATCAAAAGCAAAGGACAATGCATAATACTTTTTATTTAAATGTATTTGTACCTTTTTTTAAAAGGATCAGGGGAAGATGGGAGGGAGTCGCTTCAAGTACCATCGCACTATAACATTAAAGCAAACTGCTCCCAAATGCTGTTTTTATTGCTGTACATTGTGGTTTATCCTGATCCACACCGTTAAATAAAAATTCTGTGGATTACTTTTTATAAACACAAAATTTACCTCAATGGTGTGGTGCAGAGTAACTGAATATAAGCATACTGGATCTGAAATGTTTCATCTCTGCTCTCTTTGAGGTTTTAGTTTCTTTGCATATAGATAAATACACAATTTTGATTATTTTAATAAATAGATTTTTATATTTTGTATTGCCTTACATTGTGTTTGACCAGGAATTTATGGATTTTTTCTAGTTTGAAGAAACATTTCCTCGTTATCAGGTCACATGTTAAGGTCTTGGGGTTTATGATAAGAGAAAAACAGCAGCATTGGTAACAGCAGCAAAGTCTAAACTGCAGCTGGTTAGTAATGTCACCGCAGAGTTTCATGTGATAGTTTTTGAATGATTTTTTAGTTAGCCTCTACCTGCTTTTGATTCCCTTACAGCTTACAGACAAAAGAAGACAGCTGGTGGAACAACATATTACTTTGTCAAGAAGAGAAAGGTATGTTGTCACTTATTTTCCTTCATTACTTTCTTTATGAAACTCAAAAAGAAAAAAATGCTTTGCTCCCCAGGTCATGGGGATTCATCACTCTATAGTGATTCTGCTACTGGTTCTGTGTGCCTCGTTGTCCTCGTATGGACAAACAGAAGAAGAAGTCAAACAGCGTTATAAGAAATTCATCAGGCAGCATGTGTTTGGAGCTATGACAGCGAGATCCGTACGAGACGCATCACGGGGGCCCAAAATGACAACAGCTGCAAAGGAGTTAACACCTTCATACTAGCAAATAACAACCAAGTTAAAGCAGTCTGTACCGGAGGAGGTACTCGACTCCCTGAAAACAGAGATTTGTATATCAGCAACAAGCCATTTCCTGTAGTTACACGTACATTAATCAGTGGGGAGAGACACCCCAAATGTGCGTACAGAGGACACAGGTCCACTCGAAAGATCGTTGTGGGGTGTGCAGGTGACTGGCCAACACAATATGAAGAAGGTGTCATTGTATAAAAACCAAGCTGAACACAGTCTCACATAGCTTCACATTAATTTACTGGTCAATAATCTTTAGTTTATGTCTATAAACTCACAATCAGATCATTCTTAGATACTGATGTGCAATAGGGTGTACAATCTTAATCTCTATGAAGAAAAACATAGCCTGTGTTTGTAATTAATTCCAGTAAAGTCCCTTTAAGGATACTCTGTCTTTGGTAAAACACAAATATTAACTAATGTTATATTATGAGAAGCATATGTCTATATGCATTAATAAAATACATTTTTGAATTATGTTCATTTTATTAATGAAATAACATAAAGTAAAATATTTTATTTGAGTGTAACAGTGTATGCTCCATGTCCATACAAAAATAAAATAAAATAACTTGAATAAAAGTTCTCTACTAGCATTACCATTATCTGTCTTTCATCTCAAAGCTAAGGGTTTTTTGAAGTAAAAGGTCGGACAATGTGCACATACAACGATCACACATATTGTCACTGGACTACGGTAGCACATTGACATATAAATATTATTATAAGATATAACACATTATTATTATTATTATTATTAGAAGAAATATGTATATGTCTATGGGGTAGCATGTCTGCAGGCGCACCCGTTTCTTCCTGCTTCTTTACAATCAGGAAACAAAATTAGATATCTATTTAAACAAAAAATAAATAGAACCCATCCTGTGGTTAATTTTAAGATTTGTTTTTTTTTTCAGTAATTTTGAATATGCTCCCTTCGTCAGCAATACATTTTAAATCCAGTTCGTTTGTCGGTTACCCGCGTCTTTTATTTTGTAGAAAAAAATAATACATCTGAACTTCCTGTTTGTGTTTGGAAGGCCAACGCTGGCTTCACGTCGCTACTGAACGCGGATTCAGACCGACAGCTGCCTCTGCTCACCTTCAAACTAACCACAAATCCTACTTATGAGCTCGACTGAAAACCAGTGGACATAAATGGACCAATTTCAGCCGAACGCTTCTTCATAAAGGTCTTGTTATGGCACCGTTAACGTCTAAATCTTTATAAAACAGTGGTGAGGTTGCTAACAGCTGATTGCTAGCTAGAGCTGGTGATCATAACATATGATCACAACAACTTTAAAACAGTAGCAGCAACATCTCCTCACAAGTTGTTGATGACTGAACGGCTTAGATCTTCTACGTTTGAGCCACGGTGCTTCTTAACTAACGTTACCAGTGTTAAAATCATGGCATAGACCCTACTAGCCTGCTGTGAGTGCTGCAGCCAGTTAGGAGTAGATTAATGTCTATTGTCTGATGTGTTTAGGCTTGTTGGGTTTCAGCTTTACCTCTTTGGGCTGTCGTTTAGTTTTGTGTTTTCTGACAGCTGTGAATATAGTAATTTTGGATAATGATAGTTTAGATGGATTTACTTTTAATGTGAAAGTGACACACTATTTCATTGTCTCCTATATGTGCAATTGATGTATTCATTCTTTAGAAAGGAGTGGATGATGATTGTGTGTTGATGCCCCAAACAAGAAGATCAGGACAGAGGGAGTGAGTTTATTGCCTTCCCTTGGTGGATATCTCACTGCCCTGGACATGATGGGCCCACGGCGCAAGGTCACCAGGACTCATAGTTTGGGGGGAGGAACATTTAACTCTCTTGGACATGAGGAACCTAAAGACTACATCAACGAGCTCTCACATGAGGTGCTCTGCCACATATTCCGGTCAGTGCAACACCCCAATATCCCACCACTAGTTAATACAGATGTATTCCCTTCAACTCTATTCCCAATACCGGAGATTTTCAACAGAGCTGTCACAGGTCAACTCAAATTTCAAGAGTTTATAGCTGACTTGAATTATGATGCATAAGTCCATCTCCCCACAGATACTTACCCATGCAGGACATAATGTGTATGGAGTGTCTGTCGCGGAAACTGCGGGAGGCGGTGACGCTGTACCTGCGGGTGGTGAAGGTTGTGGACCTTTGTGCCAGCCGGTGGTGGGAGTACATGCCCTCAGGTAGACGACTCTCTTAATATCATCAAATATCATTCTTTCTATAAATGTGTAGTCAATATTGTTCGCCTAAGGGCTTTGAGTTTATAATTAGATTAAGAAGCATATTTATTCAGTTGACATGGTACAATTTTCACATTCCTCTACCCTTCATATTTGTATTAAAAGTTTTGATTTGGCCTCCACTGTACCATTTTCAGCTGTTTATGATATATTACAGAGTGCTCTTACTAGCTACATTTAATACTTCTTACCATTCTTAAAGGTGCCATAGAATGGAAAACTGAATTTAGCTTGGCATGGTTGAATAATAACAGTTCAGTACATGGACAT
>JAUMHQ010000019.1:3176064-3219527 GCA_032361165.1 Enteromius paludinosus | reverse complement strand
TAGTGACAATGGATGATGACGTATAACAGTGTAGTAGTGGTGTCCCATTTCTTAGGGGAAAATATTTAACCCTTCCCACTTTATTGCGAGGGGTAGGCAAAGGGGTAGAAAATAGAATTGGGATTGGGCCTATATTACAACCTTTCCTGACTCCTTTAAACCTTCCACCAAGACATCTACAGTTAGATTATGATTTGATTTTGTTTGTTTGTGTGTATTCTATATATATATATATGAAGTGGATCAAAAATGTTTATCAAAGTTAAACATTAAAGGTTTTGATTCAGATCAAAGTTTGACTACTGTGTGTGTATATATATATATATATATATATATTTCCTATAATCCATCATTTTTATTTGGATTGTTATTCTTAATCTTCATTATAATCCCTCATTAAGTACACCATATTGTACCTTTGCCTTTTTGTACTTATTGCTTCAAATCAAAGTAATATTGTGATAAACCTCATAGGTAAGACTATCCCTATTAAGATCCCTATGAAAAAAAAATAATGAACTAGAAATTGCGGTTGAAGAACACTATGGCACTTCCTACAACATAATAAGGTCAGTCATTATCTGATCCAACTTATAACTACTTATCTGCTAAATCTTAGTTTCTAAATCTCAAAATCTTAAAATGTTTTGTTTTTAAATGTATAATCATTGGCTATCTATTTAAATGTATAAAGCATCATTTATAAGTACTTTTTTTTTTTTATCTTAGTTCATCTTCTGTCTGGAATCACACTTTTACTTTTGTCAGCCTGCGCTTTGAATTCTCTTGTTGTTGTTCACAGTTCATGTAAACATCATTTCCTCTCTCAGAAAAAAAATCCTGACAAAACAGGCTGATTCAGACAAGAGAGTTATTTTTACACCGTGTGTACATCCATCATCTGTGCATGGATCGCCTGCATGAATCTATAGCTGGACTCATTGAGTCTAATTTCCTGATGGGGTTTTTCCTCTTTTGCCCATTCCAGCTAATTAAACTCCAAGAAGATTTTTTTTTTCCCCCAACATTATTTGTTTTCCAGCCCCTCACATTCCTTCTCTTTCCTCGGTTAAGGGCAAAAGATGCAAGTGGTTGGTGACGTAATGCATTCTCAAAGAGAGAACAAACATCTTAGGGGTTAATGCACCATGTTGAAATGTTAAGAGTCAAAGCCTTATAAAGAGAAAAAACTCCTCCGAGCTGAAAGCTTTATCATCTTCAGAGCGTTTGCAGATAGGTTTCAGAGAAAATGGAAGTGTAGCTAAGCTAGACTTTATGTAAATAAAAGCCAGTCGTGAATCTACAGTGGGACAAAAAGTCAAAACACCATAAAAAGCTGTCATTTTCACTCAAATCAGGAACTGCACAGAAGGTTTCAGGATTTGTAGTCGTTTAAAATAACAGTAATGACGTAAAATGAAGAGCTATTTAAACTTCATGTACTGTTAGGGCCTGAGAGATCCCAAGGCCTTTCAGTAGCTCAAAAAAACAGCAACACTGAAATATGCTGTTTAACTTTTTTTGACTAGTGTACACTCAAAAATTGCTTTTTTAATGCAACTCCTCAGTTTTTGACTCATTTACTAATTACAAATATTATTTATAATAAAAATGTCTGTTTTATTCAACCATTTCTTCCCTTCCTTGTCAGTCTTTGATGCATGTTCACAAAAGTACTCTTGTAGCTTCATAACATTGCTGTTGAACCACTGATGTCACCTGGACTATTTTAATGATGTCCTTACTACCTTTCTGGTCCTTGAACGTGGTAGTTGCATTGCTGTCTATGCAGTGTCAGAAAGCATTAAAAAGCCTTAATTTGTTTTCCAATGTCTTACAGCTTTAGAACAACACGGGGGTGAGTAATGACCAAATTTTCATTTTGGGGTGAACTGTCCCTTTAATACAAATAAATGTATTTTCACAAGTGGTCTTAGACTTAGACTTTTGAGTCCATTGCACAAAGAAACCCGCAAGATCCAGTGGTGTCAGATGTAGTGTAAACAGTGCTCCAGGACTACATGTAAAGAATGAGAACACCCCACTGGTCTCCATCAAACACAGAGCAAAGCTCCAGCTGTCAGGGACTGGGAATCTATTGTTCTCCCTTTGCTGATACATCCTGCCATGTGTGCGCGCATGGCTTTTGTCATTTACCTCCCTGGCTACGTGCTAAAGGATGTGCTGAACCTGCTCTGGTGGACATAAGTACAACCAGATGTGACAGGCCAGTTAAATTAGACACCTTGGCTGGCTCTCTTGCTTCAGGGCATGTGAAGGTAAAGCAAATGAATCTTGAGCGTGTAGAGATAATCCAATGTCTGTCATATGAGTATGGCCAAGGAACGGTGATCTACTGCAAGGTATTCCTGCCGTACAGAGAGGTCATTCAGAGGACAGTGCTGGGATAAGACTCCTGTGTGATAAACATGCATTTAGCTTGACTTAAGAAAGGTTAATGGACTTGATAGAAATGCCCATAAGCCAGTCACAGTAAGTAACTTTCTTTAAATTATTGGCAAACGGAAGTGTAGATTTGAAATCGTATTTTTCTGTGATGCTTTTCAATGCCCTTTTTGTTATTTCTGGGTCGCCGCTAATAGCTTTTATAAATCGCCATGCATCAGAGGATACTAAAATAAATGTACATATCCTGATATCAAGACTTGTCCTCTTTATCTATTTTGAGTCAATGACCTACTGTCTCCTCAGCGGATTGGTTCATCTGACCCAGCTGATATTTTTATGTTTGCAGTGGGCTCTGTGCCATCTCTCCTGATAAAAGGATGCTTTTTGAGAAACATGATTGAGTTGCTTGCCGCTGAGATCTCATTGCCTTTTGTAATTACTTAGGGATCATTTTAAGCAAATTAATTTATATATTTATTTTAAAAGTTAGTGGTAGTAGCCTGTGCTACTATAGTGACTCAAATCCTTTCTTTAAAATTAAGTAAAAAAAAAAACAAGAAATGTCTTTATGCTTTCCAAGGCTGCATATATATATATATATATATATATAAAAATTTTTACTGTTTATAACATTTTATGCTTTTTTTAGGATGCAATTGTACAACAGGCTTAAAGGACAACAGATTAAAACTTCTGGCATGTTTTAATAGGCATTGTCCTGCTAAATAAATAAACAAAATGACAAAACTGAAAGTCACATGATCTTTTATAATAATATCTGATATCATTGTTGCACTCAATTGGTCAGTCGTATATTTATGAAAACCGTGCTACATTTAGTGTCCACTTTTAGATCAAAAGAACCGCATTTATTTGAAATCGAAATCTTTTGTAAAAATCTTTTATATTTCACACAACAAATGTTTCAGGATGAGTCACACTCATGCAAGGTCCACTAATGAAAGACACCATGATATTTTTCATGGAAATGGACTGTAAAATTGGTCTCAGAATTTGCAGTGGTTTCAAGATGTTACCTGTGTTGTTAACTTGAAAGATCAGAATCAGTCTGTAACAGTTTGTTAACCCAAGCAAAAGCCCCCCATCCCCCCCAAAAAAAAATACGCATTAATGTAAACAGTCTTGCAGATTGCATTCATCTTTGTATATCTGAGCTGTGTACGAATCTCGACGCGCCATCTATCACTGAAACTAAACACGTTGCTCTGCTCTGTGTGGGCTCAAAGTCTGTGGCAGAAAACAGCTTCAAAACATATGGGAATAGAGTTCAAATTATGCATTGAATTGCACACACACAGACACACACACACACACAAACTGTAAAGCAAACCCAGAGGTTTTTGTTTAATTTTTCTTCACTCTTCATTGTTACATACTTTTCTATAAACCATATCAGATGGTCAGATTTGATATTTAAAAAATTAAAGACTTTGTTTTTTCAGATATTTACGTCATCATTCATAAAGAGCCACGCATGCATCCAGAGCCATTATTTAAATATCATAAAAGAAAGAAATCTAGAAAAGAAATTGCACAGCTACGCTCCACTTGTATGACGCTCTCTATTTGGAGGAAAAGAAGTCATCAGCCAGGCCATTAACGCTCAGGGCTGCCAAGCCACGAGGCACTGGTTGGCTGCTGTTTTTAAAAGCCCCCGTTTCTCCAGATGTAAACAGAGAATCTTCCCCAAACATTGCCTTTTTAAGACTTCTCGGTGAGAGCTAGGGGGCGACCTCTTCTGCCACTCGCTGAAGCTAATGAAGGACTCACCGAACAATGGCTCACACTGACACCATGTTGTCACGCTTCTCCACTTCAGGCCTGTCTAAATTTAGTCTTTCCAGAGCATGGGTCTGGAGGAGACAGCCCCTCTAAACATTAGTCTTTTAGCAGGCTCCTTTATGGACGAGTGCAAGATCTAACTGTGATGGACATTTCCCAGACAGACCTCACCACCCCCTCGCCCTCTTTTTAGCCATATCCAATCTGCCTCTTTGACCTCTGTGGCTCGACGTGTCCAGGAGGAAAATTCATCTGGCGGCGAGCACAGCCCAAGGTCAAGGCTTTGTCTTGCTTTCCTTTATAATCGCCCTTATCTCTCCTCTCAGCAGATGTCTTGGTCCATTGATGCAGAGACGCGGTGTGAATGAATGTCTGGCTTGTGAAGGTCTGCTGCTTAAATGTACATTCTCAGAATTAGAAAGGGGTCAGCATGAGTCAGACAACATCGAGTATTACATTACAATGAAATAAATGCAAAAAACACACTTAAAGAATTTCAAATCTGGCCATATAAAGACCTCCACAGAAAAAAACACTAATTGGATAATAGATTAATCATTAACACACACATTCCAGTTTATCCATGTGGTTGTGTGATTGCATTAGCAAACCTTTTGTGTTGCCAATGATCAGTGTTATGATGATCTCTAGAGCCATATTGTATTATTAGATAACATTTTTCCCAAGGCCTGTTATACACACAGTGTCCATCATACAGAAGATGACCAGTGCTGTTAATCTTTGTGTCCAGAAAGCAAAAATGTACAGCGGTACAGAGGAGCCTAGGACTAGATGTCACTGAAGGACTAGACGGTTTTCAGTTAAAGGTCTAGCGGTGGCTTGATTCACAACTAGAATAGTTAGGATTATAAAATTAACACATTATTTCTGTCCTCGAAACTAACATTTAAATATGACAATAGTTTTAGTTCTAAAGGTGTTTTTGTTTAATGTGAAGAACTTTTCATTAATCTACAGAACCTTTTTCCACTATAAAGAACCCTGAAAAGGTTCCACTGATGCTAAAAGGTTCTTAATGGAGCCATTGATGCCAGTAAAGAAATTTGTATTTGGAAAGAATAAACCCACACTGGTGTATTGCATGCCTTTTTTTCTGGGCAATAACCACTGAAATGTCCAGTAGGGTTTTTATAGCCATAACTTTAGGATGTCGGTAATAATCAATAGAGTATAAAAGTGTGACAACTTGCTCTGGCTTGTATTACACTGTAATATAATGTTACAATTTTGGCTCGATTTTCTGATTCGTCCAAATTTATTGTGACGTTTTATCTGGTTACAGATTGAACAGCCGCCAGCGGAGAACGTCTTTGTGTGAAGACCTAGTTTTTTTAGCTCAACTGCGATTCTGCCTCCTTCGGGAAAATAAACAAACCCCTTTCTCTCTTTGTTCATACCCCCTCTCTAACTGTGACTTGTATACGATTCCCAACATTCTGTAAGCAAATGCTTTCCCATATGGGGAAGCGCAGTGCTTTTGAGAGGAAGTTAATTATTTGAAATAACTGTGTCTGCGCAGAGCCCGTGTGTTCCCAGGCAGGAATGGCAAGGAGCCCTCTGTTGTTAATGGTTTCCACATGGACTCTCAGAGAGGCCGGCCAAGACTCCAGCACGGGCAGAAATCTCCAAATTTAGAAGAAATATGAAAATTGTCAAACGTGCCTTCCTTAGGCTGGGACGGCGGGCCCGGCCCCCTAGCCTGAGCCCTCCCTCCCTGTCTCTTCTCATCCTCACACACCATGGGTCACAGCTCGGGGTCACAGGGGCTCTTACACCAGCCAATCAGGCAGCTCGGGAGGCTTTCCCTGACGTGCCGATCTGATAGTAAGCCGGCCCCTTGCCTCATATAAGGTAAAAGAAAAGTCTTTGCTCCCCAAGCCGGCCATGCTTCAAAAAGGAGCCTCGCACCGGGAACCCCCTTCAGACGGTGGAGCACACAGCGTCCATAAGCGGGGGACCACCACACTGCATCTCTACCCATCCCGACACCAAACACCCAACCGAATCGGCCAGGACCAGTGTGAACGATACGTCTTCTTCAAAACGCAGACTGCGGTAAGTCTATCTCAACCTGCTATTATAAACATCATGTAGCAAATTCATTTGTTGGATGGTCATAGCGCTCATGAGATACTGAGACATTACAGGCATGTCAAGCTGTCATTGAGAGCAGGGGGACACTGAGCTGATCCAGCTATCTAAAAACACTCCGCTAATGCAGCGAGTGCTTCCCAATCAGGTACTGAGAGCAATAGGGTGCAAGGAATCAATGTAGGAGGGTCTGTAGGAGTGTGCTTATGAATCAAAGCTCCTCTGATTAACAGATTTATGTTTTCAAACTGTATTGATGAATCGCAGATGACTTGCATTGTGCTTGCGTGCTGCAGGTTGAGTGTATGCTAGCGAGTGTAATGGGAGAGTTCACCTGGGGATATTGGGGCGAAATGTGAAATGACCTCACAGAGTCTCGAAAGCTTCATTGGGGAATGTGATCCGGCTGCTGTTTAACTGGCCTTTGAACTTGACTTTGAACTTGAATTCTGTGAAATCAGACGCTAAGTCAAAAACTGCAGTCAAAACGCCCCCCAACTGCAGTTCTTGTTCGCATTTTCAGAAAACCGACTTAAATCTACTACTTTCAGTGTCTCTGCTGCTTTCAAGTTCTCAGGCTACACCAAATTTCCACCATGTGCGGTAACTCCTGTCAATAAGCACATTAGGAAGTTTACTAAATATCTCAGCAGCAGTGTCTAATGAAATTGTTAGAGCGAGAGAACCTCCATCCCCCACACTCTCTCCTCCGTTCCTCCCATCCTTTGTTTCTGGAAAGACCCTGTTGCAAATATCATATGCGGGGGGGGGAGGCGGAGGAGAGCCAGCAGATGTGGCCAGCTGTTGTTAGGCTTGGGGTCAGCGTTTAACTTTCCTAGTCCAGGGATGCCACTCTGCTGACCTACTGAAACACACTCTCAGTCTTTCACACGCACACACACACATTCCAACACATTCGAGCTGAATCTTAGCATGCCCATATAAAGTAAAAGACATGTTAATCTACCGCTTGAACTCACTGCAGAAGGACTGAAAGTTTTGGTAGAACTTTTCGATTTTTGATCACTCAATCTGGCTGCATTCAACACAAGCAATTGATTTTGACGCAATGTTTACAACAGTTGTGTGACTTCAAACCAATCAAATCTTTAAATGATTGTAACATTTATGTTTTCTATAATCAAAAAGAAAAAATGGTCAGATAAATTTAAATATATACATAGATTGGAATATAAGACTGTGAGAGTTACCGGACTTTGGGCAGCACTTTGTGTGTGTGTATATACATGGTGTATTATACTGCATTATTTGTTATTGTATTATTTACTCATAATGTAAAGTACAATTCATGCTATTTATTGTAGCCCAACATTGAAAAACGTTCAAATGAGCACCAACGGTTCCCCATTTCCGTTGTACGCACATTTGTTTACCGTATTGCCAGTTGCCAGTGCCTCAAAGTCTTATATTTCAATCTACATGCAGTAAGTCTTATTCTAGATGGATGAACATCACATGTGTGTTGATGGACAGATGGACAGATTAGATAGAGGGATGGAGGGGGTTATTGAGCTGGAGATAGTGAGGGAGGGAAAGGAAGTGCATTATTTATTTTCTGAGGAGTCAAAAGTCTGGCAGCCATCACAGCAGAGTGCTTTCACATGACCCTGTGGTGGCCTTGGTGGTTTGGCCTGTCCCCTGCATCACTTGCTCCCCTCCCCGAGCCCCTGGGGACCCCAGTTCCCAGGGTCACTTTCACATGAACAGTGGGAACAGGGAAAGAAGGGGGGTTAGGTGCTCGCCAGGGACTACTCAAAGCTCATGTCCACCCACTCATATGGGTCCACACAGCCTTAGGCCCCCTCAAAAACTCACATGGGACATTTAGGGACTATAGCGCACCCCCTGGTTAAGCTCTGAGGTGCTGATAGAGACCGCTGTCCTGTCTGTCCGGGAGTGTTTTTTTTTCCACATACACACCACTCCACATTCCAATTACTTGTGTTTAAGGAATGCTTTAGGGGTTTGTCAGTTCCTTTTTGGGCAGTAAAGCGCTCCTGCTGGGCCTTTGGCTTGTAAATGGGATGTTAGTTTTTATGATGTTTAGACGTACCTGAGAAATGTTAATGATCTCATAGCTCTTAGTCAAATGTAAATGTTTTCCCTTCCTTTTAACCTTGTCAAATGTATATTTCACATTTGTTGAATAAAAATGGGCCATATGAGAAAGGCAGAGAACATTGGAATGCATCAGGCATAAAACTGACCCGAGTAGTAACACGCAAACAAAAAAAGACGATGCATCAATCAGACTTTCTAGCTTTCTTTTTGACAGACCAAATGCCACTATATAGCGATCATCTATTCTCACAACTGAATCTGGCCTCAATATTCTCTCATATACTTGTTATTTTAATAGAAAAAAGCAAAACTTCTTATTGAATATGAGGGGATCTAGATTTAACTGTTGGTTTAATCAAAATAAATAATTGCATGTTTTTGTTTTTTTTTAAGATAGAAAAAAATCCCTGCATATGCATCACACTGGATATTATGCAAATATTTCTGTTTCTCCTTATTTATTTGAACAGTTATGCACATATGTTGTTTTGTTACATTTTATGCAGTTTAGTTCTATATTTATAACATATAATAGTGTGTAAGCTATCCCTCCAGTGGTATTTGAATTAATAATTATGGTGGTTATGTTGTCTCCATATGTTTTACAGGAGCAGCTGCAAGTTTTTACCATTTCATATGTTTACTAAAATGATCTCTAATCACAGCAGTGATGGAGTAAAAAGGGTGTATGGCGAGATTCATAGTATTACAAGCAAACAAACCCCAAAGCATTGTTCTAACACTACATCTCATTCTTAGAAAAAACATTACAAGGTGTGCTTTAACAATGCTTCCTGGTGAATTACATAGGTTCCCCAAAAGAACCTAAAAGTAGCTAACAGCTATTAATTTGAAACTCTGCTGGAACTGGATGAATGTTTGCATTCGTAGTTCAAGCATAAGCCTGATCTTCAGAATAGAGATTATCTTCAAGAGCTAGATGGAGCAGAGAGAGGTAACAGGCAGGGTGCCCTCTCTCCTCCCTCCCCTCCTTCACGTTTCCTGTCGTGATGATTTAAGGAGATGGGGAGAAATGAGAGAGAACCTTAAAAGGCAATGTTTAGGCATGCTCACGCTCTCCATTATCAAGCCAGAGTCTGTGTCTGTGTAAACACAGCATCTGCCTCATCTGTGGAGGTGAGCGTTTTGGCACTAGTCTGACCTGTCACTGTAATAACTCTCTCTTTTTGCTCCCTCATCGTATCCCTCCATGTCTCTCTCTTTCCTGATCACACACACGTTTACACAAATCACATGCCATTGCCATCCCTCCTGTGATTCACTCTGCTCTGTTTCACTGTAGTGCCTCATGAGAAGTGTAGTATAGTACAGCTTTGAATTTTTTATGTATTCTGTCAGATTTCTGTTTTCTCTTATATTCTTATGTTCATTTTTATGTATATTTACTTTTATTTTAGTTCACAATTCTTCAGTAGCTGCCAAGATATTTGTCTCTATCTTTCTTCAGAGTAAATGCCACCAGAAGTCTAACATATTTTCTAAGAACTTACTGTAAAATCGTACTAAAAATGCATTTAGTTCATACAAAACTAAAACCAAGGAGCACTATTAGTACGATTTTTATATTTTGTCTCTGAAATGGCTTGTTTTTTGAACTATTGTAAAGAAAACAGCTGGCGTGCTGTTGTGTAAAGCTGGTAACACTTAGACAATCTTTAGATCAGGACTGTAGACTTCCTCCTAAATGGCCAGACTATGTGTGTGTGTATCAGCGTTTGTAGAAACTGAAGGCCATCTGGTGTGAGTGAAGGTGTGTGAGGTTCACCTCAGCATAGAGCCAAACCGCCAGAACTGCCTCATAACAACACAACATGCCAAGAAAAAAGACATTCTTTGCGTGTCATGCTTGAAATAACCATTAACATACTTTAGGGGAATTTGAGAAAGTATCTATACAAAAAATAAATCGCTTTTGATTCACATATCCAGTCTATTCCCATTGTGAGACACATTTAACTCTTGCCTCCCAAGTAGGACAGAGCCTGGGAACTAGGGTTTAACCAACAGGATGTGATGTTTATTATTGGCGCTCACTTATTAGGCAGTTCAGTATGAGTTTCTCCACAAGCCTGGGAGCAGGATGTGTGTGTTGAGTTTTCCCTCACGTGGAATAATAAGTTAGACATCCGGCACCATAATATCTCACAGAAAGGATTTTTACAATTGTCAAAAATGAGGCCTCGGCTACACATAATCAGGCAGATCTCCCTCGAAATCTTCTGGCTTCTCTACACCTTCGCCTCTCTTTTGCCTTTTACGTCAGGGTCCCGCCAGCTGTGACTAGAAAAGGGAATGTATGCAGGCAGTACGACGGAGAGCGACCGGGGGAGGGGAGGGCACACGGAGCCGTGACAAACTATCTGCTTCCACAATCACTGGCCGTAAGAGGCTGAAAGAGTGAATGTTTATCGAAAGCGCAGCTACATTTTCCATTATCCCAAAATAAAATCCCTTCAGAATTCCTTATATGGGCTGAGGGAGATTCCAGAAGGGGGATACGAGACAACCTAAAGCTCTCACTTGCTGGAAAAGACTCAAAACAAGACTTAGGAATTTTCGGGTTGTTTCTCCACTTTCCCCCCATTTATTTGGATGAGCCTGTCTGCTTTGTAGTCAATTTGATACTCCACAAATTCAATTAAGCAGGATCGGTTTTGGATTCTCAGCCTCGTTATCAAAGTCGCCTGAGGCATTCCGAAACCCTATGAGGTGAATCGTTGAGAAATGTGTGGAAATTCACTGATATTTGTACCTCTTGGCAACACTCCATGGTGCTGCTGCACATGACACATAGAATTAGCAATATGACATTATCCTGGAATTTGTGTTCATGAGATTTTATCTGTATCTTTCATTACAGAGTCTGCAGGGAAACACAACATGAACAGCTGACACAACATGCTTCAGGTGAGAACATATTATATTGCCTTCCATATCCTTGATGTATGAAAGCTCATTTCCTTTTTTCGTTCCTGTATAAAAATAGTTATTGCAACAAGTTTATATCTAAAATAGCACATTTTATATTTCATAATTTTGACAATGTTTTTGTAATTTTGGACTTTATGCCTTAAAATTTGCACTTGTGGCTGACAGTGTGACTTTATACCTCAACATGTGCACTGTCCAACTTCTAATTGTGACGATATCTCATATTTGTGACTTTATATCTCAATATTTGACTTTTAATGTGACTTTATCTCAGAAAGTGCTTCTCACAACTACATCATAATTTGACTCTCGTAACTGTCTCTATCTCATAAAGTAAATATTATAAGGCTATTGATTGAATTTTAAATCTTCCAATTGTGACTTTATATCTCAGAATGTGAATTTAATAGCTCATATCTGGGACTATATCTCACATTTGGAACATTATGTCTCACAATTTGACTTGAAATCTTGTATCTGTGACTGACAGTGTGACTATATCTCAAATCTTGTAATTGTCACAGCATTTTATATTTGTTATCCTATATCTCAACATATTTTATCTATCATTATCTCTACTTTACGTCTTGCAGTTGTGACTATAACCAACAGTGACTTAATAATCTCATTTTTTTCAATGATATATATATTTTATTACTTTATCCCCCAGTTTTACAGACAAGGCTTAAGCTAGTCCCAGACTAAATTGCATGTTTGAGCTGTCTCAGATGAAAATATCTTGCTCTGACATATCTTAAAATATGTCAGTCTCATAGTTCTGTGTTAAGATGCACACCTGTCATATTTTCATATAAGGCATTTTAGTAAAAGTTGCTTAAATATCCTTATTTATCTAATGCCTAGTCCTGGCTTAAGCTAAGCCCCGTTTGTGAAACCGGGCCTATATAGTTCACACTTTGACTTGAAATCTCAGAATTGCGACAGTCAAGACTTCTTATCTCACAACGTGACTATTTCTTATTTTCTTCAACTTTACCTCACCATTAACCTGTACTCTGAAGCAGAAACAGGCTTCTGTATAACACACTTTAAAGCAAGGCTAAGTGCAAGTTTGTACTCAGAAATAGGTCACCGTGCTTCATTTTAGTCTATAAACAGCAACAAAGTGGAGCCAGACGTGCTTGTCAACCGAGCCCTTGAGTGCTTCTCCAAAGGATTTTACTGTAAACTGTGAACAGTACCTTGTGGGTAAGCTGCATATCTGTCTGTTAATGCCTGCTGCCCTCATCTCGCTCCATAAATCAAAGCACTGCTGGAAAAGCCATTAGAGAGCTGTGTCAGAGCGAGCGAATGATCCTGCATAATCACACCCGCTTCCTGGATGGAGAAGTGAAAACGATCCACAAAATATATGGTAGGAGCGCAAAGAGTTGCCGGTCTGTGAGCATGAGCTCAGCTTTGGGTGCTATACAGTAGCATTTTGTGGTTTCCACACACCACAGCATCAGACGGCAGAACATTCAGAAAGCTGACCGCACCAGAGAGAGGATTTTCTGCTATGCAGATGCCAGTGTGGTGTTATCACATGATTGGGAAGGGCTCAGACTCTACTAAACATATTTCAACTATGTCATCTGCTACTTAGAGAAGCTAAAACTCACACCGGGCTGGATTCTGACAGGTTTATGAATCTTTTCAGACATTCTGCTTCTTGAATTTGTGTCAGATCAGCCCGTTTAACCACATCTGTTAAGTTTGGGATATTATAGGAAAAGAAAGGACGTCCCTTGAATCCGGCCTCCCTGCGGACCGGTCTGATTGAGACAGAGGAAGTGGTTGTGTATAAAGGGGCGTGGCCTCGCATTCTGCGGTACACTGACTCAGGGGCACTACAGCAGACGGCTGCACTGATGTTGCCTTTGAACTTGAGTACAGATGTCCACCACAGGAATAAACATCCTGTTCTGTTGCCAGCGATCTAGCAGAGCCAGCCTGTGCCGTATGACGCTGGGGGCAGAAAAGTGCTGGAAGTCAGAGCGAGTGTGCAGTTGTTTGTTTGGTGGATTGGAGTCCCGCAGTTTTTCTTGGGTGACGGCCACTTTCAGAGGCAAGAGCTCATGCTTAATATCCTGCTGTCAGGCTGGCAAGCTTATGTTTGTCTGAATCACTACATAAAGGCTTTCCGTTATCCTGGGTGGCATATTACAAAGCACAGGATCAAGACTGAAGTTTGTAGGGAGATCATGGCATTCGGGTCAAAGCCATTTCCTGTACACCCACAACACTTCCCCCACAAAGATCCATCAACATTTGTCAGTGTTTTTGTCTAAATAAATATAATTCATCCATGTGTAATTGAATATTCATCTTCTGCCTCTGATCTTTAGGTTTAATAGCTGCTGGCTCGGTGACAAACGTCTGATTCTTTATATGAGACTGAGTCACCTCCCATTTAACCAACAGGATGTGGGAGGTCATAGTCCATGTTGATCAAAGACGGTAAGATGGAAAACACAAAAGGAATCCTGCATGATTCATTCACCCTATACAGTCCTCAGGCCCAAGGTGCAGTGCTGCATCTCTGGTCAACTGGGAGTCTGAGATGAAGCACTGTAGCTCGGGAGGAAGGGCAATGCACCGAATGCAAGATGCCTTGATTTTACATTGCAAATTTGTAAGTAGCAGTATGTTTATGATTAGCCTAACCATTGTTGTTTAACATTAGATCTGTTTGGTAGACCAGATGCTAGTAAGTCTAGGGTTAAATGTGCTTCTATTGTTGCCAGTCTTCCGTCACAATGAATTCCATCATTTCCCCATCCCCGGGGTCCAGTTTTCCCAGGAATCCCTTGGGCAATCATAAGGGGGATTCCTGGAAATACTGTTCTTGGGGGTGGGGCTGGACAACTGAATTTATCACATGATATTTTAGCTGTACCTCTTTTATTATCATGTATTACTATATCACTGGTTATGCTAAATTTCAACATGTATTGCCAAATATTCCATAGTTTGGGGTTGTTAAAGCTTGTTCAGCATTTCTCAAGGCTACATTAATTCTAATAAAATAAATAAATATTATTACAATTCAAAATAAATGTAAAATAAAATAATTTAACATGACATGTAATTTATTTCTGTGCTGGCAAAGCTGAATTTTCATCATCACATGATCCTTTAGATATATTCTAATATGCTGATGTGCACAAAAAATTAATTATTCTCAGCAATAGTAAAAACAGATGTGATGCTTACTTTTGTAAAATTGTGATTCATTTATTTGTTTTTGTTTTTTTTGTGAGAATATATGCTAAAGATAATATATGTGTATTACAAGTGTTATATTTTAAAGATAAATATTACCTTAGATTACATTAGAGATTTTAATGTAACAGTTTTAAGTGTGTAATACAAAGGTAATAAACACATGAAGTGATGTTGACCTGTTCCAGTGTTTTATTAAAAATGAAATTGTTGTTATTGCTTATTCACCAAAAAGTGTTGTTACCCATTTCCTTTATAAACAATTCAGTTTATGCTGCTTTGCGAGTTATTGCAAAGGCTCACATTCATCACGAGACGAGAAAACAGCGCCACCCATTAGTGAATGTGCACAGTACATCAAACACGGTGACCACAAGGGGGCGCAGTTCACACTGAGAGTCGTTTCAAAGTGAAACCGCGGCTCACACGTGTTTGCTCAAGATTACAGGAATTTGACTGAAGTGTGACTGGAACTATATGCATTTTTTCCCCTTTTCTGTACAATACAGTTATCACAGCAGTCCTACTACGAGACCATGTATGGTAACCCCTCTATTCTGGTAAATGTATATGTGAATAAGAAATAAAAAAAGTGAACGGATCAAAAAATTCATTAAATAATGTATATTTCTTATTGTTTTATAATACTGCTGCACACACAGATTTGAGGAGAGCCTGTTACAGATGCTCAGGCACCTATGTGCAGTGAGTCATTCAGGATTAAGTGGGCGGTAGATGCTCATACATTTATGTGAGATTTCTTATACTGTTTACCAGAGCTGCCACAGAAATGTGTGACACCGTGTGGGACAATCATATATAGTTAAATAATAGTAAACAAGAAACCGTTAAGCAATTCCGATTCAAAACTACTCTCACTCGAATCCACTTAATCTTATCAAGGTCTCCCGAGAAACATAAATGTTGATATTGTTTGCTTACATGCGAGGATGGGGAAGGGAAAGGCACAAGGATCTGTGTTGAGTTGCACCGTGTCACGTTCAGCCCAACAGCTGCCCGGTGGAATCCAGCTCTGTTGATTCTGAGCCTCTGAATCCACATTGGCAGAGACGCTGATACAAAGACAGCTGTGTCTGCTTCAGACGACAAGATGGGAAATAAGTGACAGCACAAAACTACGTAGCTTTAAGGCTGGACTAAACCTTTCTGCGTTTGTTATTGTGGGTTGCAGCGCATCTGAATAAAGCATAGCTACATAAGCAGAAACAATACATAGGCCGGAGGTCAAAGACCTTTGCCACAGTAAAACACAGGAGGCAAAAAAAATGTTATTCATATAATTTTATTTTTATGATTATTATATCTAGCGCATTTCTTTTTGGCCCAATATAGTAAACTGGCTGGGTATATTTGCTACTAATTTAAAAATGTAATAAAAACATATAATTATCCGGGGCAGTGCAATTTTAATATACATACATTTTTGGAAACTAGCTAAAATAAAATTATATATATATGCACACACACACTATATAGTCGTCATCATTCAAAGTGGATCAAAACCTTTCATCAAATTTGTCCTACGACAAGAATAGGTATTGTTTTTGATTTTAGGACACCTTTGATGAAAGGCTTAGATCCACTTTGAATGTTGACTACTGTATATATATATATATCAATATAGATATAGATATATAGATAGATACACAGACACACATATATATATATATAATCCACATTTAAGGGTATCTAATTGCTATTATGTAATAAAAATGTTTATGAGAAAATCATTAAACATAATGTATAGGAATGGAATTATGTATATACAGTAATTACAATATATCTTTTTATATTTGTTATTTGTGGTTTGGTTTGGCTGCAGTATGTCTAACTGTAAACGTTACCTGTAAACATGCTGATAACATCTTTTATTTGTGGATTGCAGTTTAGCAATAAAAGTCTGAGTCATGATTTTCCGTTCAAACAACACGAGAATCTCAGCAGTACACGTGTCTAAGAGCATTAGAGGACAAATAAAAATGCTGGTTTAGAAATGTTAGTTAGTTATTGTGATCAGCAAGGTCAGTAATGCTGAGTGCAGGAACATGTTTAGACATGAGAATGCCTGAATTTAATCGAAATGAAACATTTAATCAGGTTATGGACAGATTTTGAATGTTGTTGTATAAAACACACTGAAATACAGTTGACTGTAAATGCTAGCACAAACTCTGACCTACATGTAATACAAATCTCTCCACTCTGGCTCAGACATGCACGTATGACGCAGAGGAAGAGATCTACAGGGTGGAGTGAGTTGCATGGCTGGTAATGCTGTGGAAATGTGACACACACTACTGTTTAATCTGATCATGGCACACCTGGCATGCCTAGGTGTGTTCTTCCTCTTCCCTCCATTTTTCTCATTCAAATGCCAATGTTGCCAAGGCCAAACGTCTTTAGCCATCTGCTTAACCAAGACCACACACTGCCATTCCATTTGGAGTTAGAATTCCCGTGATTCGCCACACTGTCCGCCATGTGCTGGGTAAGACAAGCAGTACCGAGTGCTCAATGTGTGCTTCTGACTCATTACAGAAAGAAAAAAAAAAACGCTGTTAGGTTTAGAGACAATTAATCAGCAACCAAGGGCCCGGCACACAAATGTATTTTCTAAAAACGTTTTTTAAACATTAAAACATGTCCAGTTTCCTTAGTGTTAGTGAAACATTGTTTTAAAGTAAGCATAATGTGTGTAATATTAAGTGGGAACAATAAAAAAAAAAAAAAGTTTAGGTTCCATAATGTTTATAAAACATTACGGTTAGTGTAAAGCATAAAGTTGTGCATTCTGGAAATTCTTGGAACGCAGGAAAAATTATTTTTGTAATGTTAATTAAAACATTATTTCTCTATTTTCGTGTAATAGTGTTTCAGTTTAACTCAAAACCAGTTTCCAGTTTCTATAACATTAAGTCAAAGTTATTTATAGATCTGTAAGTACCTTTCAACTTAATTTCCTTTTTAGGAACGTTGATCTGTAACATTCCAAAAACCTAAAAAAGTCCCAGGAAGGCCTTTGTGAGAGTATGACATAACCTCTATTATGCGCACACAATTAGGTCCATTTTTGCAACAATATACATCTCAGCCAGTCAAATGACGTTTAACAATCATTTAAATGTCTTTTAACTAAACGTTGCTTAACTGGTTTAACTATTAACCATTTATTTATTTAAATTTTTTTTTACACAACATCTCAGTAGTACAACCTTGCGATCGTTACTGTATATGTTATGGAATTGAAATAGCATGTCGGCATAAAAATTACACTGATTTACCACAAAGTCATGAGAAAGCGGCCTAAAATTTACAAACTTGATTATCTGGTCCATTTTAAGGCAATTAAGCAAGCCTAGTGACTCTATGGGCCTTCAATTTTTATGTATGAGGAGTGGCTAATCCTTTAGCATGAATAATTGACACTCACTCACTGGTTCATTCAGCTTTGTCTTCTGGTGGACTCTGCGCTAGGATTAACGCAGTTGAAAGACTAACGAACTGCGTGTGAAGTGTGCATTGCGAAACGTACGAAATATGCGAGACGGTGAATGACACCACATGCTGGGGGCATTTCCAGAGCTCTGGGTGTGTCTGAACGTGTACTTTTCATTACAGTTTCATGAGACGCACTAATTAAACTTTATTTGCACGCCGCGCTCCTCAGGAACGTTACCACTCCGTCTGCCAAAGCGGCACCTACTTTACTTTTGTAGGAATTTGCTAAATAACTGTATAGCCTAAAGTAAAAGACTGGTATTACGCTTTTTACTCTGGTATTTTGAATTCTTCGGTTTCTCACAGACTTAAGTGTTTCCAGTAATACATACTCGGTGAGCGCTGGGGGGGACCTGCAATACAATCCCCTCAGCCGGATAGCTCTGTGTTACAACACATTGGTGTTATTTCAAATGGACTGGCTTTCATTTACCCCTCCTAGTAAGCATACAATTACTGAACCCAGCCCACCAGCTGACGCTCAAACAGCAGGATGAAACATGATCTTTTCTGAAGCAGCGTGTGTGTCACAAAGCCTCGTCGAAACCGGAGCAGTGGCTCATTAACGCCACAAGGAGGCGCGTGTGTTTGACTAGGGAGGAACTCGCATATGCGTCACGTCGTTGCCTGTGGCATTTACGGGATAAGCAATTTTTTGTTTTAAAAAAAAATTCTAAGCTGTGGCAGTTGGGTGTGTGCCAAAG
Organism: Enteromius paludinosus; assembly: GCA_032361165.1. Taxonomy (NCBI): domain Eukaryota; kingdom Metazoa; phylum Chordata; class Actinopteri; order Cypriniformes; family Cyprinidae; genus Enteromius; species Enteromius paludinosus. The sequence goes on along the minus strand of JAUMHQ010000019.1, from coordinate 3,200,721 downwards.
TTATAATATTTTTTGTTTTTTTGCGTTATTGTGCCCCTCATGGAAATATAAACAATGTTTCTTTAAAAATCTAGAATAAACAAAAATGGATCTTGTATTGGTTTACTATGTGTCATTCTCGGTCACCAAAAAAGCAGGAGTGTTTATTATAAGGGTGTGTTCTCATTGATGGATGCGTGTGTCATATGTATATGAACCACTCCCAGTTCATCCAGTAGTTCTCAGAGATCAATCTGCTGTTAGGATGAGATTATGCCTGATGTAAATTCACCTCATGACATTTTGACTCCTCAGGCGCCTGACATTAGGTTTTTTGATTTCTCCAAATATTTCACCTCAAAAAAAAGCAGGGGTGATACTTATGTATTAACTTCGTTCTTACCCTGAGGTTAAATACAAAATATGAATGATTTGCTTGACCAGCACAGAATTCATAGAATACTATACAACGGTTAATAATCGATGAATTCACATAAAGTAATAAAATGATTATTTCTTGGCACATTCAACGCAAAATAAAAAAATGCAAGAAAGCTAATCTTTTTAAAAAATCGATTTCAGAGGGAGATTAAGTGGTAATGAAGCATGGATTACATTACACAGCTACAGCAGTCCAGCGCGCGGTCACGTGACACTTGACTCATGCGGTGTGTCGAGACTCCACCTCCATAAAGGGAAGAGAGGCCTTCAGCAGAGCCTTCAGCGGGCAATAAGTCATTCATACTTTATGAATGAAGGCCGTCTTTAAATAAAACACCAAAGGCTAAACGAGGAGCGAGCGGAGTTACTTGTAGAATACGAATGCGTACACGATCATAGAAGAGCGTTATATTTAAGTTTTGGGTTTGAACTACACATACCGAAACTTTTTTATTGAACAGGTCTGTTCTGTCAGCTTTACTATTCACACCCCCTATGAGGCAGCAGCTGTTTCGTGCAAGTGTTGCACGCGAAACCCCAGACCCCTCCCCCAATTCCTTGAAGTGTCCCATTTGAGTCTTTAGACCTATTCTCGGCACATTTTAAACCACTTTGTCATTTACCTAACAGGCAACTTATGACTTGGATTTGAAACGCCTACAGATGACTCCGTAACAAAGCCGAACAAAGCTGCTGCCCTACATAAATAAAAAAAGTGTATTTTATAATTAGTAACACAAATGCATTAATAATTCAGACTTGATTTCTAAAAAAAATAGTGTTTAAGGAAACTGAAGACACCATTTCCGAGGGGTTTGTCAAGAAGGCACATTAACCAATTTCCACACCTGCCATTTGAAGCCATTTTAATATTTACAGATATAAATCCTGGAAATTAAAACACCACGAGCACCTAGAACTACCCACCACCCCCACAAGAACTGCTTTCCTGGATAACAGCAATATCTTGAGATGATTTCCATAAAGTCGTCCCTTTAAACACTTGAGACAAAGTCATTCAAAGTTTTACATTTTGTTTTTCGAGAACCAAGCATTTTTGCCTCCTGATTTTTAAAGCATTTCATTTTAACTTTCAGTTTCAAAAACAGGTTTGATGCCTGGTTATGTGGAACTTCAACAATAAATGTGCAGATCAAAGACAGACACCTGAACAAATGGAAAGGGAGGGGGGGGGACCTATCCGTTTGTGCATTCTTGTAAAATTACAGAGACTGGGACAGCATTTCTGAGAAGTCATTTTAATTTATTCTGACATGCTAAAAGGGAATAAATTACACTTTATAGAATGTCCAGCTGTAAAGTACTTAAAGCTGGTTCTGAGGGACAGTTCGGAGGCAAGAAAAACGAAAAGAAAGCCAAGTTACTGGTGTGCATTTGCCGTGGCTAAAGGCTGAGGAAAACGAAGGAGAAGAAAAAAAAAATTAATACAAAAAAAATTCTAATTGCTCTTGCCTCATAAGACCCAAAACTATATAGGAAAGAAACCCTCCAACATGTTTCTTCGCAAAAAAAAAAAAAATTAAAAAACAAAAAAAAAAAAGGAAATAAGCAAAAAGACCGCTACCAAATAGCAGCGAAAAGCTTGCAGAGAGAAAGTCCCAGAGATATTTTACAAGAGGATCTGCTTCACCACAGGAAGAAGCAACAACAACAACAAAAAAAAAACTTTTTCCCTAAAGTTATCGATTCAATACAGGGAAAAACAACTCTATAAAACTGAAAAAGTAGAATTTTTTTCTGATTAAAAAAAAAAAAAATTATAAGCATATAAAAATGGTAATGGGAAGGGTGGAGTGAGCACATTTTTCTCTCAAAAACAGAACATTGAGCCTATCATAGCAATTAATCATACGAATGGTTACTTTCTCAATCAACATGAACATTTTCCAAAGAGAAAAAACCCAGATCAGATGCATACAATTTTCATCTAAGCAATTAACATACAGGTTTAGTTCAGAGTGATGCCTAATTTGTAATGAATATGCTTCTGTGGAGTTTATTCTTTTATTTTTTTAGACCTCAGAATACCAAGTACAATATAGTTAATGCAGCGTTCTAAAGAGAAACCTAGTAGTCACTAGAATGTTTTTTTTAATCTTCACATTAGAAGCTCTCTAGCACATATCAGCAGGCAGAATCCTAATTACCTTTTTAGAAAAGAAAACCAAAACCCAATGTTTGCCTTTTTAATTTTTTGGATACATTTGAAACAGAACAAAAAAAACAAAACAAAAAAAAAAAACAGATTTATCTTGGATGTTTCAATTTGCTCGAGAAAAGGAGGGAAAAAGAAAAAATATTGAAGGACGAAAATGTGTCTCAGATGTCTCCATTCTGACAGAAGAGTGTCTGGGTTCGTGCCACGCTTTGTGATGAGAGGATGATGAGAAGGAAAAAGGGGCCAAAACTGCTCTGATGGGCAACCGAGAATTCAGGAATTGACCCCAAACAGCTTTCCTGAAGGAGAAAACTCGGGAAAATATTGGCATGTGCACAATGATATCCCCATTTTCTACAGTTTGCCGTTTCAAAGAAGAAGGGGGCGAAAAGTCTCAAGGGACAGGACAATAGAAAAGGCTACAGCTTCCAACTTCAAACCAAGCCTGCTCTCTGTGTGGATATAGTATATACATACCAATATATAGATATATGCAGAGCATCTTATCTATATATACCGATTACATATATAGTATATGGAACAAAAGTTCTTTAACAGGAAAAAGGTTGCCCACAGTGCCTGGCAGGTTCTGGTGAATTTGATCCTAGATGCCGGGGTGTGATTGGAAGGCAAATCCTGCTACGACCACTCTGCTCTGCGTCATTACATTGTCTTAATGCTTAGAAACCTGCAAGACAGGGAGACAGATAGATAGAGAGGAGAGGGTTAAGAGTTAGTGGCACAGATTTTAATGGGGTTGAGCTACTGTAATCAATGCGGCCAACCCAGTCAAAGCATTATTCAGTCCTGGAAGAGAGAAAGCGCAAAGTCATCAGTCCCTCTCTGCAGCAAAGTCGAGACTTGCTGCAGAGAATCTCAGAAAAACATTCATGTCATCAAACTCACAGGGACTCAGAGGGGGGTCTAAGCTTACGGTTCACCCCATGTCAAGCCTGAGTGACTGCATAAGCGCTGAAGAGGTTCTGGGGCAGCTAAGACTTTCCCTACCCATGACTGATGCATGTTACTCAATCATATGCTTCTATAGCCGACTGACACCTTAACCAATTCAGCTGCTGCATGATCAGCCAATCCACGGTTAAATAAAACAAGCTCAAAGCAAAGCAGCGGTCTCAAGAATCCTCCATGTCAAGAACTGAATGAAGGGGCATGACATTATTCACTAAAACACATACTAGATGATGCTACCAAACTTAAAAAGCAGCACCATATCCATTTAAAGGCTTAGTCCACCCAAAAAATGTAATTCATGCACTTCCAAACCTCATTGACTCATATTGGGAAGCACTGAAACCAGTTACATTTCAATGCAATGACGTGTATTTATAATATACATGAAATCGGTAGAAATATATCATTTATATATATATATATATATATATATTGAAAAAAATAAATAAAGCACCCTGCCAGACCTGTGACGTAGTTTGAAATGTTTTCAATGCAGCGCTCTCAACTGGTCTGCTTTTAGAAATCAATGTGCTTTTGCCTCAGGCAAACGGAGCACAAATATCAAACCGGATAATATGGACCGCAAATAAAATCTAAAGAGTTGTTTTAAGACTGCAGATTAAATATTACTCTTTTGTAAAATTCATAAATCGATCATACTTGGAAAGCACTTGTTTCCTCATGTAAAACTTATATTCAGGCTTTTTCTAGAAGCAACAGAAAGTTGGCCAAGTATTTTTAGATTCAAAAGCCCATTCATGTAACTGCTTGGGTCATTTAGAAGTAACCCACAATGGATAGATGATTCAAACCTGTTGCCAAGTAACATGATTGTTAGGTTCAAGCTGCTACTACTTGCGGAGTATAGTTACTTTTAGCTACCGCAGCCTTGACATTTCTATAGACGCTAATGGAACATTTGAAGAGTGAAAAAAAAGAATTAAATGCTTGACAAGTCTGCATTCATTGAGCGTGAGGAAGTATGCTGACGCAGCATTCTCAGGACAAATCTCACAATAATTCAGGAGCGCAAGCTCCAGGCCTCCGCTGTTGCAGAACTAACAAAGTTGCGCCGGTAACCAAGAAACCAACAATCCCCTGCAAATAAAGTTCTTTCAAGCTCAAACACTCCTGAGCCTCACCACTTAAATTACTGGCTGTGGCTATTCAGCCAAAGGGATCTTAAAGGGACAGTACTCATTTTCTGAGCCTCTAAGACGTCTGAATCTTTAAACAAATGGAGTTAGCGCAATCTAGATGTTACAATCATATTTCTAAAAGTGCATGGTGTAACCTGGCTTTTGAAGGGGGGATGGGAAGCAATCAAACTAAAACGGTGTGCACAAAGGATTAGGCCAATACCACCTCATCAGCAAATACTATTCTTAGTCTAGCCACAGCAGTTGTTCTCTGCCTTAATTCAGGATGAACCGTGAGTGTATAACAGTCTTCCTGCTTTTCACCAAGCATTTATCAACAAAGAACATGACTTGAACCGCACGATTAAAAAGAACATGGAGAAAAACCTTAAAAAACTCTAAAAGCCATCTATACCGTCAGAGAGGAAGTAGATTACAAAGCTCAGCTTGGGAAAAAAAGCTGCCCCTCGTAGTAGTTAGATCAGACTGTAGATTAAATTTAGTACCATTAGGCGCCAAAGGTAACTGCAAGGTAGAATGATATAGATGTTTAAAACCTTTGAGATGTATACCCTTAACATTCACAAACGCCCAAGCCTAATAATACTGTAGTCCAGGGCAGCAAAGGACAGGACGCAGTGGAAGAGGAGTGACAGCAGCTTTTCCACTTAACTGTGCCCTTCAAGCCTACTCTGCATTAGATGCACAACAGATTTAGACTACATTAAAGCCTACACCATCTGACCAAGCCTACTTATCACTTAATATAGTGTGAAATAGACCCTATATGCTTATTAACATCCCTTATGCTCATTAAACGCCAACAGGAAACCCAATATGCCGGTCGAAAAATAAAAGTGTTCCAAGTCGAACTCCCGAGTCCATATACATAGAACGGGCTAAGTCTTTTGCTGGAAAGAAGATCCACAACTAGAATCACAAAAAATATCACTGTTGAGTCATCACATGAACATAAAACAACTTTACATTCCCTCAACACCAAACATATAGAAACGTACAGTAAGAGTCAATGAAGAGATGTGGAAATGACATGATCTTGGTTAGTCTGTGGTTAGAAATCACTCCCACGTATCCATGTTTGTACTGAAGAGACCAAAATAATCAAGACTAACAAGTGTTAGATCCAGGAACAATGATTGGGAGAAATCTGTCAAATAGAGCATCCCATTTAGAAATGGGTTAATTTGAGGGATGGTTATCTGACATTCACAGAAAAGATTATGAAGCCAACCCTTCGTCCCAGAGAAGAATAGACATTTTTTGGTACAAAGTTAGTAGTCAAATTTCCCAAGGACGTCTTTGCTTTTGAAAGACATACCAATTGAATCTATACATTTTTTTATTTTGAGTGGTGGGCATCCTTGAACTAACACCGTTTCTTTGCATTTCATGAATTTTTGGGGGAGCGAATGTTCCAAATCCACTTTTGTTTTTACAAATGTAAGCAATTGGTGTCTCTGTTTGGCGCTGAAAACGTCGCTTGGCTGTTTGCTACTAACCTTTCATGTTACTCTTGGGTTTGTCAGTTTGCTTGCCTGTGGGGGTTTGTGCCTGTTGCCCCTGTCCCCCTGAGGAGGCCGCTTGCTGTGCTGCTTTCTGCTTCAGCATGGTCCAGTCAAATGTGTAGTCATACTGGTGGTTCAGAGTCCTGGAAGTGATCAAGCGGGAGTGAGTAGATCCATACAAACCAAATAAATTAAGATACCACAAGTAAAGAAACAATCAAGAGAAGTCCACAACTGGCAAGCCTTTCTACTTGAAAAAAATTGACCTCAGCCTCTACTGTACAGAAACAAGTTGCGACTTGGGAGTGTCTTGGTGTTTCTGGGCCAGTTGGGAGTGGAGGCAATGCAAGAAGTTGTCAGGCACCTGAAAAGAATGCGGAAAAGCTGACGCAGGTACATGTAGTCAGGTGCCTCTTCAAACCGCAACCCACGACAGTAGTTCAGGTACATGGCAAACTCCGCTGGGAACCCCTGGAGAGAGTCAAATGCATATTACGTAAGAATAAAATAACCAAGCTGCATAAATGTCATGTCAACCTGACTATTTCTTAAAAGGAAATGAACAAGAAAAAAATGCACTATTAGCAGGAAAGGGGGCTAGAACAGAAAAACTTGCAGAGTGACAGACGCAGGATGGGAGTTTGTGTGTTTAAATTGGATGTTTGTATATATTTTGCTGACAAATTAAAATGTAAACATTAAAACACACAAGAGCTATGCAAACATGGTCAAGTGTCATTGATACGCAGTTAGCTTTTTTTAGCAATATTGAACGTTTTGGAAACAACACTTTTCATGGAACCTGAGAACTGCAGCATCACAAGCTTTAAACTGAGCAGAGGTTTTGTAGCATGTATGCGCATGCAGTGTACGAGTACAGACTTCTGAAAAGGCCTTGCTGTGAGGATGCAGAATTTTACGTACCTTACACAAGACCTCGACAGGGGTCGACATCTTTTTCTCACTAATCTTCTCATACTTCTGTTTCTTTGTGGCAGCCTGTGGGCAAAAATTAAAAACGTTGCACACTATGATCTGGCACTGGCTGTCCATCAGTGTGCAATCCCACAGTGCTAGAGGCCATAAATAACGCAGCTGAAAGAAGATTTACAGAACTTTTTTAGGCACCACCTGTCGGCCTCTTTCATACTGCCCAGCGATTTAAAGTTTATACTTTTAAGGTTCTCTTGCCTCCACAGTAATAAAGAAAGATGGTTATATTAATTACATAATGGCAGCAAACTTCATATAAACCGCATTCAATCCACAGAGTAGAAAATTTATTGGCAAGCTTTTCAAAATCAATCTACAATATATAAACTACAAAACAGCCTTTAAGAAACACTCCACAAATCTGTCTCAGACATGCTGCATGACCCCATCTAAAATCCAGCTTTATAAATAAACGCCTGCATTATCTGTACTTCTTACCTTCAGTCCCTGCCATGGCAGGCTGGTTCTGTTGAAGTACATCAGCACGTATCCTAGCGACTCCATGTCATCTCGACGACTGTTAAGATTAAATTAAAAAAAAAGATAAAAACATCCAGCAAGAACTCTTTTAAATAAATTTGTGGGCAGACCTTTAAAAATAATTAAAAACACACAAATAGTGCATAGAATGAGTGCATGTGTGATTGCGTGCTTAAATTAACTCGCTGACCACTGACAAGCCACTCCTTTGGTAAAGGGCAAGCAAGCACAGTCTGTCAATCATGAATTTACGATGCTGCTTGTTATTGTAAAACACTTTAGAAAGCCAAGTGCTTAGTTTGATTTTTCTTTATTATTATTATTACTCCACAAGTATTCATTAAATAAAAATGACTATAAATGTATTTCTTAAATTACCTAAATAATTCATTTCTAATAAATGCTTTACTTTTACTATTAGATATTCATTTTATTATTTTATTATATTTCTATAGCAGTTAAAATGGTTTCTTTTAGACCACTACAAATACTGTTATCAGAATTATTTTGACTAAAATTTATGATGGATTAGAGCACGACGAGCCAAAATTGAATAAATATTAAGAGTCGGAGAGCTCACCTCTGCTCGATGCCCAAGTGTGCGTTGATGCTGGCATAACGAGCTGTGCCTGTGAGGTTTTTGTCTTCTCTGTATGGTATGTGCTGTCGTGTCCTGTTGTCTCGGTATTTCTTAGCCAGACCAAAGTCGATGAGGAACAACTATAAAAATTAAATAAAAAGAGAAGCACAAACAGAATTTTTTTTTAGAACAGACTGCAAACAAGAAAAAACATGAGTCCACAAATTTTTCATTTTCTTCCAACTTCCTCCTGTGAGCTGTCTGACCTATTACCTGGACCTCAGAACAAAAACAATACATCAGCGGCTGTGATCAATGAAGCGAAGGGGTCAGAGTCTACAACGCAAATGAAGCTTACTGGGAAAGGAAACACACCCTTTATCCAAGCAGAGATGTAAGAGTCAGCTCTAAGAGCCTGTCATTGACTGAAATATCATTCTCATTAGTGGAAAGCCACTCAGATCCTGTCCCATACACACATATAGACCTACAGGCCGCAGCCCAGCGAGAGTGCCTCATCCAACTGGTTTTTCACTGAGGCAGCAGCCATATTGTAACATATCCACTCAGCCGTGCCACTGTTTGCTTGGCTCAACCAGGGATTTGAAACATATTTCCTCTCGTCAAGACAATTAGTTATGCCAACCATGCAGTTCCACTTAAACCCTTCTAGAGATCAAGTCAGGAGAAAAGAGCTACAAATAAAAGCTTACTAGAAATTCATTGAAATAATTTAATGATGTACCTCGTTCAACAACGCTTCCAAAAGCACCTCCCAGCAACAGAAAACAGTTTCGACTTCAAAAGTATCAAGAACCGACAAAGAGGAAGGATTAAATAAGAAGTGGTTTTCTGGCCAAATTGATTTAAACATTTTAAAATTATGTAAGAGCCCTTCTCCTCTGAAATAGCCGGAGGTACAAGTACTTGGCCATCACTGTAAAAACCCACGCAAACATTTAATATTTCGCTATTTTAACTTCCTGACAGTGCTCTGAAGATGAATACAAATAACTGTGATGCCAACCATCTTTGACTTCAGGAGCTGAGTACCAAATGTTATATCCAATTTTCTTCAGCTAAACTAAACATTGAAATAAAGATGAGCACACATCAACAAGAACATGCAATAATTTGAAGACCAGTGTAAGGGTAATACCAGGCCACAATTTTCATGTGGCTCGTTGTACAATTGGTTGCAGGCTACCAACATTCTCACAGAACGTAACAATGTTGGCCGGTTTGGGAAAAACAAGCTTCAGCACAACAAAGTGCTGCTGAAAAACTGAAAGACGCGTATTCTGCAACAAGAACAAGCACCCAATGCAGTGAAACTTGGCCAATCAAATTATTGTCACAAAGTGCTTGATTACAAATAACAGCAGAGCACTGGGCTTTGTCTATCTGCAACAACTCTTTAATGAAACATAGGTAATTCTCTTACATCCAGTATGCCAATTCTAGCTTCCAAAAATCAACAACAACAAAAAAAAAGACAAGTGAAAATCATGTTATTACAGATTTTTATAACTGACTATGACTGACAACAAGCAGCTACTTCTTCTCGAAGTGACAAGTCCTTCACCCGCCTGCACAGAGATCCCTTCAATCTGGATTAGGAGTTAAATCTCTAGTTCGGTTTAGCATGTGTGTCTGGTTTAATGCCAACAAACGTTAATGGTTATTGTTGAAAATCTAAGTTAAAAAGAAAGAACTCCAAAAGGCAAAAAAAACAAGACAAAATAAATAAATAAGAATTTTGGGCGATTATTAGGAGGTGGTTGTGGTTTCAGACCTGGTTTAATCCTGAGAAAGATGGGTCCTGAGAAGAACTAACAGCCAAGCTTCTTTTCCTCTTCCCCACTGGAGATTCTAAACACTGAACAGACAATAGAGGGTGCAGTGCATCAAACAGTATTGCTGACAACCGCACACGGCCAGCGCAGACAGGCAACACCAAGGCTCAGAAAAAGAACGCGAGGAGGAGAAGAGGGAGGGGAAGAGAAAGCCTAAGGCAATCCTTCATCCACCAGCAAGCGTCCTAGCTCAAACTCAGAGGAGGCTCTGCTAATGGCAGACGTCTTCCCATAAGCCCAGGCTCAGATACTAGCCGATAGTTGGTTTTTTTTTTTGTGTGTTTTTTTTTTTTTCCTCGAAGACAATGTAATGCAGGGCCCACTTGCCTCGTCGGTTCTCGAGCCATAGAGGCAAACTGTACATGGCACCTCTGGCCGCCCAACCCAGTGATCTTCCTCTCATCTATACCAATTGTTCCCAAGCCTGATTCTCTTTTTTGACTTTGCCAAGGCTTTATCCATAAACATTCGGCAGCATTTAACACTAGCTGTGTCATATGGTTTTTAAAGCCAAGTCCACCTCAGCATGAAGCGACAAATGGCACAACTAGGGTTAAGAAGGGCAAACTCTAAAAGGCCATTCACTACAATGGGCACTTGTTTTAAAATTAGCCATGAGAAGCTTTGAGAAATGCAACCAACCAAAACTCAGCCCCACCCCTTTAAAAGTCCTGTGAAGGATATATATTGCATTTCGTGTTTGACAGATCTTTGGACCACCTACAGTAAGGAAGAGGCTAGAATACTTTGGCATGTGGAAAGGCCAATCAGGTAGGGATGAAGCTCTGAAGAACAAAACAACAAAAAAAGCGTGCAGTTTAAGAGGTGCATGAGTTAACCTGCATGTTATATAGCAAAAAACTGTTTTAGTTTAGTTACAAAAGACAAGATGGGACAGCTTCGGTGGAAGTGACATTGGAGATTTCAATACAGCAGCCCAGGGTAAAGCAACAAAACAAGCCATTAGTTAACAATGGTGCGGAGCTGAGTACGGTTATCCACAATGTGACGAGAGTGGGGGACTGTGTGAGGAGAATGTGTCAGACATGAAGTACGCTGCAAAACGTAGTTCTTTGAAATGAAGGAATGTTTGGACCTCAACTTTCTTAATAAATGTAGGAAAATATCGCTGCTTGAAGCATTAGCAATTGCCTCTCAAACAATTCCATTTTTAGACTGCCTTTCGTGTGGAACTGATGTCACCTGTTGGCCTGCACCATTCTTGGTCAAGATATCCACACGCTTTACTTTTCGCCAAGTTAAGATTGTTAATCTTGAAAAAGGTTTTACTGGGGGCTGGATCAAGAGTGGTAATGATCATATGAGGGATGTAAGCAGAGAGCAGTGAATAATGCAAGAGAACAGGCCTTTTGTTTCCTCACCAAAAGAGTGCGTAGCTAAAACAGATCTTCCCATCGACTGAGTTCACTGCACTTAACTACGATTTTTTTTTCCAGGGTGGATGTCGACAGCTACACATCCAAAGCAGAGCGTGTGCATCCAAGGTTTTAGTGAAAAGGTGACAATCTCATGTGTATGTATCAAAATAAAAGCTTGAGGCTGGCATTCACACAGACACACAATGGTAAACATTTATTCCAGACAGCACTGCCAAAAATGGTAATACAGGCTTCACTGAAGTACCAAAGAGTACCAGAATTTGTAGTGGAAACTGATCTGAACTGTTAGACGACCATCAGAGCTTGTACTTGTCACTGTATTATTTTGCACATGATGCTTTAACTTTGCCAAATGTTGCCTGTCTGCAAGGGCTCAAAATTACGAGTTATCCGAAACAAAATACAAATCAGGCAACTTCTGTACATTTGAATAGAGAGAAATAAAACGGTGCAAAGCACTTCGAAGGCTCTTTGTCGAAGGGAGAAATAAAATGAATTAAAAAAAAAAAAAAAACAACCACAAGTCACATGTCATGCACAAGTTCCATTTGAGGAGTGAAAGACATACAATCCATGTCCACAGATGTCCACAGCCCAACCATGAGGTGATTCTCAAACCATTGCCAAGTTAAGCTGTAAACACTGTGTCTAAGGAGTCAATGCGGTTTTAATTATTTGATCCTATGATTTCCCATCAAATATTCATGTCGAACCCAGCCATCCCAAACCAGCAGAGCGACATCAAATATGACTATCACAGGCTCTCAAGCCAGTGTTCATCCATGTGAACCTCAATGTAACAGGAAACCTTAGTTATCTGCAGTTTTATTTCACAATCAATCCTCCATGTCACTTTTAAATCTTGACCATCTTTCTCAAGTAAATAAAAACATTGTGAGAGTTTACCTTATTACAGTGACGGCCAATACCCATTAAAAAGTTGTCTGGCTTGATATCTCTGTGGATGAAATTTTTTGTGTGCACATACTCGATTCTGCTGATCATCTGTGGAAGAAAAACAACCAAGTTAAGAGAGTGCCACAGGACCGCCCGAAGTTTGCCATTACAAGCCTGAATCAACCATTAATTACCTGATCTGCAAGCATTAGGACAGTTTTCATTGTGAATCTGCGGGAACAGAAGTTAAAGAGATCCTCCAGACTTGGGCCCAGCAGGTCCATCACTAGAACATTATAGTCCTTTTCTTGGCCATACCACCTGAAAAAAAGCATCACATGATCGATGATCAATTTGGTGATGCATGATACATTGCAGGAGTATACAAGACGACATTTTAGCACAACCAAATTACAATTGAAACCATTAAAATAGCTGACTAAGTTATACATGAATCTTATCAGTTAAGGAAGTGTCAAAGTTACATGGCACACCCTGTGGGAAATGGCATCCTGTATATCCAGCTAGGTGACATGACTGCATTTAGAGTGTGCTGATTAACTGTGTTAGACCAGTCTTTAACAAACCACTTTTAGAGACATACTTCCAGGGTGGACGACCCCCTTCAGGAGCAAAAAAGTAGATCATGGGGAGGACAGGGCTAAATTGTTTACGGCATGTACAAAATCAACTAACCCTGCAACTTTGACAACCAGGATTCAGATACGCAACTTTGCAGGTGGAGGTTCAAAAGAGTTGCACAATTAGGGAACACATTGCTACAGCAGTCACCAAGCAACCATCATGCTAGAGAGTCTCCTAAACAAAGAGGTATTGTGGAGACACAAGGTGCAGCAGTAGGCTAGTGTTCATTCAGTCATCTGTGCCAGCAAACCAACATCTACCATTTCACAATGACAATAGAAAATGTACTTTGAACCACAAACTACCTCCTAATCTTTGTAACGTTTATATTGCAGAAGCAATCCATTTTCATCCATTTCAAAAGCTGATAAAAAAAAAAAAAAATGGATTTGTGGATTTGGCTCCTTCATATACATTCACAATTGTGCAAGTCTTAGTGACTATATAGAAAATATGTATTGCACGCCCATAGTACACCCAAAAAACACCCCTACAGAGTGCAAGCATGTGAAGTCTGCAAGTGCACACTTAAAGTATGTTCTTTCACTGAATTATTACTTTTAATAATTTAAATTCAAGATATGGGAACAGAAATGTATATATTTAAATAATTTCATATTAGGGCTGAAAAGATTCCTTGAGTAACTCGATTACAAAAAATTATCGAAGCCTCTATTAGTTAATTTTAAAGTTCATGTCATGTTTTTTGCATTACTGTGACAATGCACTTATGTCACCCATGAAGCGGTGTTTTGATTAGAGGGCACGAAAGCGGACTAGTGTGGGCTGCGTAATAGAAGGGAGCAATAACAATGGCGGTGAGCAAAGAGACCAAATAAGACAAAAATGTCTTAATCCGATACTGGAGGAGGACTGTCACCCGAGACCAGGTAAAGGCGCGCCATGGACGGTGAGAGCGTCGAGGAGAGTTGAAATCAGGTTAACTTTATGGTAATGAGCTATGACGCGGTCCGGCAGCAACCAGTCAGAATGCAGAAGTCCACCGCTTGGCAGGGCGGCAAGAGCGAATTTAAACGCTCTCGCTGGCAGTTACACACTATACCGGAATATTTATCAGCTTATACCACGCCTACTTATCAAAGGAATGAGTTTACTGCCAAAAAAAAAAGTTGTGCATGGCTTTTACGATTAAACATATGTAATTCTTATTCAATACCATGGCTTGGATGAATACTTGATACTTTAGTTTGAATACTGACCGATGAATAAAAGTCCCCAAGTCTAATTTGCTCAATACAACATGTGTGCTCATTTTAGTTTGATTGCAATGAACAGGGTTTACAAATGCACAGCCATGAACTTACTGCATAATTATATTTTACCTAATAGTAATATTTAAAATGTTTATAAATACAATCAATAAATAAAATGTAAAAACTACTAAACTCAAAAAAGAAACCAATTAATCGTTAATTTTAAGAGACATTTCTTTAGGATATTTAATATTGCTCTTTAGGCAAGCAATAATGTTTTATCCGTTTACTCTATAAAATTTTCAGTACTCGATTACTAAAATATTCGATAGCTACAGCCCTATGTCATATAGTTAATCAATATCACACCGAGCACCATACAGCGCCCTCAACAGTTCAACACTTATTTTATACAGCATGTTTTTGCTCTACTTCGACCAGGAAAACAATTCCAAAAACTGACACAATGCTGTTTTGCATCATGACAGGTTTAGTTTTCAACTATCCAAATATTGTATTTTAGACAATTTTGTTGTTTTTATTATTATTATTACGATAATTTTGCATAGCAGCTGTCCACAGCAGTCATTAAAAGGTAACAGATTTAAAATATTGTTTAATAAGCGTTATGGATAAAATTACAGAAAACAATTGAGAGCTTTCAAGATCACATATCCTAGTAAGCGACACATCCTATAATACAAAACCACCAGCAGGAAGTGTCAAATTTAAGTTAAAACCAAAAATAATGTAAAAAAACAAGCCCTCACGTTTCAATAATAAAGCCTACTCGCATTCACAATGCTTACAGAAGTTCATATCAATAGCAATCTCTTGCTTACGGAAACTGCAGGCCTCTCTGTGGGACACTCATTTCCTCTTTTCGAAGCAAAACCAAGGGATCGCTGAACAACAGTGTAGTTGGCCTGTTAACATGTTAACCTTAATAAACTGCCTTGTTTTTAAATCATAGAGGTGTTGGTGTAAAAGTATACACGTTTAAACAAAGCGAGTAGACACTTTCCTGTGATTGAGCTTACATAAAAGACTTTGAAGAGCACAAAGCTCTTTTCTTTCATTAGCAAAGGCAGCGAGTGGTTTCAGGGAGTGTGGGGGAGGGAGATCTTGTATGGCAGGTTTTCCAAGCTCTAGTAACCAGCAACTGAAACCAGTACTTTTACACATCCTTTCTATTGGAAACTAAACTCATTCACTGAAAACCAGTTCAAGCCATGTGGCGCACAATTATGAGAAATTCACATCCATCCCCCCCACAATATGCAGTAAAGTAGTTCGTTTTCTTTGTTTTTCCACATTTAATTCAGTCATTGTGTAGAACATAAACTACACAAAGCTTAAAAACAGTAGAGTTACATTTCAAAGGAGTTTAATACACTTTTAGCTATAACTAAAAGGCTGCATCTGGTCTTGTCCTTAAAGTGTTTGGTAAATTCATCCAGTTACCCAACTCTTAACTGAACAGGGTTAAATAACTACTTAAGGTCTAAAGAGTTCAAATTTCTAATCAGCCAAGCTGCTGTCAGCATGAGATGCCATAGAAATGGACACCCTAATGCTATCTGTAATGGCAGTTCATTAATGGTGAAAGCAGGGCCTTCGTATTTATACTAACATTACCTGGGGAAACCTTCTGATTAGGGCTGGGCGATTTGGCCTAAAATCAAAATCTCCATTAATTGATCACTTTAACTCGATTACGATTAATGAGCGATTATTTTATTTATTGTTTTGCCCTCATAGTTCACTGACAAATCTTGTCCAGTAAATAAGCTCACATATTACAAGCGAGAGATTTCTGAACCAAGGGAGCATTACTTGATTTTAAAATAATTGAAGGAAACACGCATCTACCATCTATGATTATTTATTAAACATCAACGTTGAACAACTGAAAATAAAGCACACACTGCCTAAAACTAACAATCACTTTGTTCTTATAAAAAAGAAATAACGAAATAAATTATTTTCAATGTTTTTCTTATTAAAAGTAGAAAATAAGCAGTATGTCTTCTAAATAAAATAACCCTTCTTGCTAAGAAACACGAGCATGTTAAACTTTTCAGGTTATGTCTTGTACATGTCTGGCAGCGCAGGAAAAATGTGATCGCGACGACACAGTATCTTCTTTCGAGAGTTTTAACGAGGTGTTTAAAACCGCTTCGCTCCACTGTAGCCAAGGGAGTCATATCCGTTGCGATGTACTGAGACTGGAAGCTCCCGGCAGAAGCCCCTCCCATGACGTCAATTCATGTTTGTTGTTAAGCGAATTTCATGCGCTAATGAAGCAAGTAAACTTCAAATGTTCAAGCGTCCAACTACGGTTGAATAGCGTGATTTATTTGCGCAAGTCGCGTCTGTTGTGAACGCAGGGTAACGGAGCGGGTCACGTGACTCCACACACGGTAGTGTTTTTAAAGGGAAAGTACTCGAACTGGAAAAATTCGATCGATTATAGGTTCTAAATGTCGATTTCGATTACTTTTCGATTAATTGCCCAGCCCTACTTCTGATAGTTGGATTAGTTTCCTTAATGATACATTAGAACCTACAATGAAACGAGCAACTAATGAGCAATAAAAAGAAAATAAATAATAAAATTACGGGTAAGGAATTTAATTTTTGATTTTAGAAAAAAAGAAAAGAAAAAAAAAACAGTTTAGAACAAGCAATGTGGTTTGATATGTTGCAAGAAAGTCACATTTACCGCCGACTGGTGAAATTTCGCAGAAAACATCCAGTCATTTCAACTGAAATACCATCAGTCTGGAATCTCACGCATGGATGTAACGTTTTCCCACACAGGTCGGTCATGTGACTAGCAGAATACGTTTACATGTTCATATACACATTAATAGACTTTTTATAACATCTATTAGTAGGAGTTCAAGATTATCATTTGTTGTTCGCCATATGTAGGAACTAGACCATATTTGTACCAGCACCTCTTCCACAGTCCACCACAAGCATATTTTAGACCTGTGGGTAACACGGAGTTGAATGTAATTTTTTTTTTATTATTCATAAACCAAGCTGCCATCTTTTGATCTATGTGATAACATTTGTGGTAAAGTTAACTTTCAATATATAGTGACTACAGTATTTTAGGTAGATAAAGCAATAATTGAAGGTTGATTTTATTTTATTTTTTTTAAAGAAAAATATATAGACGTTAATTAAACTTCAATGTGTTTGAAATACTATTATTTTTAATTTCACAATTTCTACTATGAAAATACCCGGTAAAAGTCTGGGGTTGTAAACCTTCTAACATTGTGTTACTTTTAGAGAAAAAAGGATTTAGGTTTCCTATATAATCATATACCAGGGTCCAGGGCAAACAAATATCCCAGGATTAGGGTTAAAATTGGTAAATACTGCACAACATCAATATTTTATAAGAAACTACAAACATAACAGCAAGAGGAAATAGCAAATACAAACCTTTAACCTGTACAGCACTCCTGAACTCAATATTAAATGTATGACGTTTACATTAAAATGATAGCACGTAAACAAAACTAAAACATACGTGACTACCTCTACCTTTCCTGAGTGAAATCAGAACAAGGACTTTACTCAAACGAGCACACAGAATCAGTTATTGAAAGCGTCCTGGTCAATGGTAAACTCTGGAATATAACTACAGATGTTTTATAAATCAAACGACTCTTTAGAGCTCTTCCGACACGAATAGCAGCCCTAGTGAGGCTCAGTCACCTTGAGGAGAGAACAGCAGTCTCACAAGGCCCTGAAACTTGTTTTCCCTCATCCGCCATTTTCTGATCGAGAGGGAGGACATGTTGAACAAACACAACAAGAGCAGCGGCCATTTCCCACTCGCTCCTCACTCATTACTCAGCAACGCGCAAACACACACTTCGCGATCAAACCGAACTCCTTACAGAGTATTAAACTATAATAAAGGGAACACGTGATGTTTTTAGATCATTTAAAAACGCTATTCACTCAGGCGGCTCACAGACACGGTAATGAACGGGCTAACGTTGGTTAGCTTGTCGACACTATCACGAGCGTAAACGCGT
Organism: Enteromius paludinosus; assembly: GCA_032361165.1. NCBI lineage: Eukaryota > Metazoa > Chordata > Actinopteri > Cypriniformes > Cyprinidae > Enteromius > Enteromius paludinosus. The sequence continues at coordinate 3,182,356 of JAUMHQ010000019.1, read as the reverse complement.
AAACATGTTATTTCATGCAAATCTTATTGATATATTATATAATAACCGATGATCTTTGTGTGAAGTTAGGGTTGGTACTTTGTCCTCGACCGTTTGCTTTCGATATCACGCTAGTCTATCACGTTAATCCAGATCAAACTAGTCCGGCTAACGTTAATCCAGTAACAGTTATAATTTCTCGTATTTTCAGACATCGGTGCTCACCTGATGTGTGGGATCCCGACTCCTCCCTGGAGAATTTTGTACAACTTGCTTTCATAAAGAAGTTGAGGGTGTCTGGCTTTCTGCGATTCCAATTTCACAGCTACCTCCTGAAAATATAGAAACACAATCATTATTGCTGTACTAAAGTCACGCATAGACCGTTGAAGTACACGATGCTTTATGGGGAAAACATAAATTTCTATTCCAATCTTAAGTAACGTATCTCCCCCCCGAAAGTAACACATTCAAATCATACAAATATCACAATAGGTGAACTTTCAAGGCTGCGTGAACTGTATTTTTCGATGACCATACGAATTGTGTATCCTGTAATCAGATGTGATGAGCTGGGCCTATGTATAAACCCCTCAATCTTCTTAGCCCGGTCATTAATTATACATCAATTTCATCTTTACCTCTCCATTCGTGATGTTGATTGCCAAATAGATGTCACCAAAGGACCCAGATCCGATTTTCCGAACGAGCTTGTATTTCCCACCGACTATGAACTCGGCTTTAGAGCCACTGCTGCTGGCCATGTCCTAAAATCCGAGAAGTACTCTCAAACTGTGTGAACGGGTGAGGTTCTCAGGCTGCTCGCTCTCTCTTCTTCAGTCCAGCAGAAACAATGCTAGCTAGCCTAAAAACGACTCTAGCTGTGTCCTTAACAACTCACAACGACGAAATCGAGTTGACAACGGACATTAGTTTCAACAGGAGATTAGTGGTCTCGACATTTAAGTAAAAAACAAGACTATTTCCCCTGAGGTGGAGGCTGTTTTTTTCTCTTGAGCAATTCCCCGAATAGCTGACTAGCAGCTTAGCCTGAAAGGACACGGAGGAGTCGATGTCCTCGACGCTCTCTTCAAATCACCTCGCTTCGAGGGGCGATTTTTCTTCTTAAAGACGCGCTTTCCAGCTTATTCGACCGTGCATCAAGGCAACCGACGTTTTAACGTTGAAGGACTTGTGTGAGTCGCTGCTTTCTCTACAAAGCGCAACCCACTCACTTCGCCATCTTGTTCGTCTCGAGATGAACAGATTCTGCTGATCTGAAGAGAGGAGCGAGACCGCGCTAAAGCGCGCCGCCGCGGGCAGGGGAGGGGTTCGCGCGTGACGTCAGCGGGGCTGCGGGAACGCGCAGGGGAATTTGGGGATGTTTATTGTAAGTCAGTGCCCTACTTATGGTCTTTTAAAATTAAGGTTATATATTTATACCGGAGGACTACGACACCGACATTGTTCAAATGTGGTCTGCATACCATAATATTAATTTACCAATGCGCTGTCATTTTTACCATCTTATTAGAGTAATTTGTGGGATATGTCCTCACTTGTTTTCTTTTATATTTGTATCTCTGTCACCCAATAAATAGTTCGCACAAATGTAATATGCTTAATATTGGCAGATCTCGCGATGACTGTGCACGGTCACGCGCGTCGATGACCTGCGCTTCATGGTTCAATGATGCCACCTAGTGAGATCCTGCCAATAATAACGCATAGTTCACCAGAAAAGTCATGTGCTCATCCTCATGATTTTTCAAGCCTGTGTGACGGTCTTTTCTACCAAACCACAAAAACGAGATTTTAAGACAGAATGACATTCTCATTCATCATTCGCTTTGGAGCGTAAGATTGCATTAAAACGATAAGGGTTAACGTTACTCATAATCTTCAAAGAAAAAGCAGTGATAAAGGTTTGCGACAACATAATGGTGAGCATATGCGTTTGAATGGAATTTCTTTAAAGGTTTCTCTCAATCAAGTAGCCTATTTGCACACGTCCCTCTTAATTATAGTTTTAGTTCTGTTTGACTACTCATCAAACTTGATGAAATGTTTCATGACAAGATGGACAACATAAGATTAACTTATCATAACTCATTATAAAAACAACATTCAGAAAACAAAAGCATCCCAAACTGATAGGAGTACATCAAACAAATTATGCAAATGAGTTATGACTGTATATGTAAAGGCCATGCAGATTTTGAAAACAAAACAGTAAATTGTAATATCTTTGTAAAAATTAAAATAAATAAATAAATAAAAAGTGATGTGATGATAATTGCACTTATTTCTACAGTCTTCAGTGTCACATTATTCTTCAGAATTCATTTTAATTTGGCCGTCATTTTTGACTGTTTCTATAATTTGTTTTAGAACATTTGATGAATATAAGTTCATTTACTATACATTTACTATCTGTACTGTAATTTTTCATAAATTGAATGCATCGTTGCTGAAGAAAAGTTTTACGCTTGCTTGTTTTTCTTATCACAACTCACTACAAAACCCAAATTGAAGAGAGAAAAAAAACAACCCGGACTGATAGGAGACCATCTACAAAGTAAAGCAAATAAGCAATTACTGCATATGTGAAGCCCATGCAGATTTTGAAAACGGGGCATTTACTGACTATGAAAACGATTGCAGGTAATGAGCCATCATTTTCTGCAACAAACATTTAATGAAGTCAGACATCACGTTTGTAAAGAGACCTTTATTCAGACCCGATTATCCAGCTTTGCTCCTCTCACGGACAAGAGGGATCCGTTTTTTTAAGTACCCTTTCTGTTGCTATTTCTGTTCACTAAAAAGTCAGGACAAATAGTAAAAAGCAGAAGCAGTGTCTTTAGGATGCACTTTTTCGACGAAGACTTCTCTAATCTAAAAACAATAAACGAACGACCTTAGTCCCTAATGCCCTTTGTCATTGTTTGTGGATTATTATATGAATGTCACCTGTCAGGTTCTCTTTGAATAGGCAGAAAACAGTGAGAGGGAGGGAGGAGTGTTGGTAGTTTCAAAAGCTATATAACTACAGAGCCCCACAGAGATACACCTGCCGAGTTTCCCACTCTCAACTCACACAACAAGTTTGACCATGAAGTTTGCTATCCTGATCTGCGTTTCTGTTCTCTTTTGCCTCTCTGGTGAGTATCGAATTTGGCATTTTAAGGTACATAAATACAATGAAGTGTGAACATTGTGCGATGATTGCCTTAATTAAAACCAAAACCCAGATTTATAGTTAGTCAGGCTACTCAGATTACTAGGGTTTACGTCACATGCCTCAAACCTAACTTTTTAAACCAAATGTTTCCAAAGTTTCCACTTTGTAACATATTTTGTGACAGCTGATACTGTTTTGAGCACGTATGTCTGTTATCATCTTTAAAATAATGTGTTGTTGGGTTGCATGAAGCTTTAACATACATCACGTGTCATAATACGTGTCATACACAATGTTTAGATGGTGACTTTTACACTATTGTTTGCTTGCCTGAATCCACACATGATAAGCTTACAGCTCACAATATCAAACATTTGTTCTTGAGAGCCATTATTCACCGACCCAGACTGATTCATTTTGTCATATTTTGAAATGGGTCCGTGACTTCTAGGTGTTTTCAAAAAAACAGAAAATACGGATCAGGGTAAACTGAATTGTTAATGTAAGGATAGATATCTTTTATCCAGGCCGATTCTCTGACCAGAAGCTGTTCTGAAGCACTGTATTTAAATGATAAAGATTATAGCAAAAGGGAAAGACAAACAGCGCAAAGCACAATTACGTCAACACACAATGGGAACTTTCAAAGGGACACATACAATAGGTTGAAAAAAAAAAAAATACAGAACTTGCTTAGCCGCTTTTTTATGTAAGACCTGTCTGGAATTTCAATACAAAAAAACATTAGTGCCTTTCCTGGTTTATTCTTCATAATAATATACATTTTTCTAAACTATTTTCACAGTGGCAGAAGAAGAGAACAAGGTAAGTTAAAGTAAATCCAGTCATTTTAAATGTAGGCTTTTACGCTAACCGAGTTTGCATTTATCTGATCAGAAATTATTCACATGATCCTTCAGAAATCATTTCAATATGCAGAGTTTAAAGATATTTTACAATTACTTTTGTGGAAACAGCATTCTATGATTAATAGAACTTTTAGCATGAGTTTTATAATAGAAATCTTTCGTAACATTATACATACATTTTTTTCACTTTTGATCAATTTAATGCAATTTTAACGTTTGAAAAGTAGCGTATAATCAAGTAGAATGAAGGGTAAAGTGTCATGATGTTTGGTTTGATTTTGGCAATGTCTCTGACATCATAGGATGGAAATATTCCTGATTTTGGATGTACTCGTGAGTACAATCCGGTGTGTGGAGAGGATGGAGTCACATACTCTAATGAGTGCATGCTAAACTGGGAGAACAAGTACGTGAGCTGAAAATTTGTCTAACATTTTGAGAAAGCTGAGGCAACAGATGTGAAAAATCTCAGGCTATGTCCAGATATCAGCTTTAAATCAATTACTTGCAAACCTCTCAAGGTTTAGTAAACAGCCATGTTTTTATAATGAGGACAAATGATCTATAATAAAGTAGCACAATGTAATACACATTTTTGACAGCAATTTACACAGCATTTGTGCTTCTTCTTAACATGTCTTCTCTGTTTAGGCACCGTACAGAGAACGTCGGCCTGAAGCACAGAGGGACGTGTGAGACCCCCTAAACACACTGCTGTTACATCTATGGCATCCAAAATGGCTTTCCATTTAGATATTTAGCAACTGCCTGATGGATATTCTGCCATACATTAACAAGAATCATATAACGACATATGCTATTGGATCCTTTCAGACATCGCTTTGTCAAGATGTGATTTCATGCAATAAAACAATGAAGCATTTAAGAGCTCGATTTTATTGATAAATGGACAGATATGTAATTTTAAATAAACCATATTTATAATCTGAACTTTCCTTCTTCCTTTTCTTCAGAATTACTGTCATGAAAAGGGCAACAGCTGTAGCACAAGCATTTTGTTTTCAGAAAGCCAAAAATAATTTAAATTGTATAGTTTTAATTTATGTTCAAAAACACATTAAAAACAATTTATTTATACACTGACTTGAACGTACAAGTAAACGTTTTTGCTTTCTGAAATGTTATTAATTTTGAGGGGCATAAAGTACAAATAATGTCCTTATAACAATTATCGAACTATATCATCAGAAAACTAATTTAAAATAAAAAATAATATTAAGATATAAAGTGGATTTATTTTTCTTTGTTTATCACAAAAGACTTATAATAACTTATAATCTGTTTTGTTTTGGTAAGAACATTTCAAATTATTTATTTGAAATGATCTTTACTTATTTGCATATTATTATTAATAACACTACAGCTGTAAAATTCAGATGTTAAGTTTGATTTAATTGTTCTGTTTTGATTTTAAAATGACACTCCATCATTATTAGCAGTGTAAAAAAACATTTAAACACATATTACATTCATAATGGAGCAACCAGACAAATCCATCATTTACAACTCAGTTATTTTATTAGTGCACGGTGGTCCAAAGAAAGCAGCAGCAGTACCAATTTATACCTGTCGCATTTTAACCACCATAGAGTCCACGAGTGCCAGGATCTCTGCAAAATAACCGTCCTGCTCTCCTACGTCCTGTTCTGTGATCACCAGCTCTTGGTACTGTTTTTGCAGTTCACTAAGAGAGGTTGTCAATGCGGGATTCTGTTTATATTGAGTCTGACATTGAGCCATCATGGCAAGCAGAGTGCGCAGAGCCTTCTCTCTGTAGTCATGCTCAGGTGACGCTAAAAGCTCAGGAACCATGCTGCACCATCCCTGCTCCACCAACACGGGCAGGAGGGAAACTTCAGCATACTGTCGCAAGCGCTCCTGATGAGACGAATCTGGTATAAGGTCCATTCCCGCCTGTGATATCAACTCCTACAACACAAAATACAAGTGACTTTTAACAAAGAGTTACTTGCATACAGTATAAAACTGACTTCAATTTCAAACACGTTTTACCTTTCAAAATGTTAATGTTTATTTTCTTTAATGCTTACCAATGCTTCATTTGTGACCCTGGACCACAAAACCAGTCTTAAGTCACTGGGGTATATTTGTAGCAAGATCCAAAAATACATTGTATGGCTTAAAATGATAGATTTTTCTTTTTTGCCAAAAACCCTTAGGATAGTAAGTAAAGATCATGTTCCATGAAGGTATTTAGTCAATTTCTTACCGAAAATAT
>JAUMHQ010000019.1:3117091-3175964 GCA_032361165.1 Enteromius paludinosus | reverse complement strand
TGTTCCATGAAGGTATTTAGTCAATTTCTTACCGAAAATATATTAAAACTTCATTTTTGATTAGTAATATGCATTGAGAAGATCTTCATTTGGACAACTTTAAAGGTGATTTTCTCAGCATTTAGAGTTTTCTGTTCCCTCAGATTCCAGATTTTCATATGCAGTAGTTATTAATATTGCCCTATCCATCCAAATCATACATCAATGGGAAGCTTATTTATTCAGCTTTCAGATCATGAATAAATCTCAATTTCAGAAAATTAACACTTACGTGTTTTGTTGTCCGGCGTCACATTTATGCAATTCAATTTCAATTTAAAGCATAATTTTAAATATTTCAGCCATTACTCCAGTTTTCAGTGCCACTTGATCCTTCAGAAATCATTCTAATATGCCGATTTGGTGCTTTTATTGTTTACTACTATTGTTGAAAACAGTTCTTTTGTGTTTAAGCAAATATTAACCTTCTCGATGATCATATCATAGAGAACCGTAATGATCCTCACGCGCAGAGGTTCCATCCCTGGTGTTTGAAACAGTTCGCTAAGCACCTGCCCACCACCAAGCTTCAAAAAGTGACTTTGAGCAAATGGGAAGTGACGCAGGAGCGAGGCCACGGCAAATAACACCTGTGTTAAATAAGAACGTCAGAATACATTCATCTACATGAATAAATCATGAAAATGTTTTTAACAGTATAATGTTCATGGTTACTGGTTGGTCATACCTTTTTCTTTACTGTTATTGGTCGCTGAGTGGCAAGCAATATTAACAGTTTCTGTAACGCACCTCCTTCTATTGCCTCAACTTGCACTGATGGATTACTAGAAAAATGTAAATGACGATTGATTCAGTGGATGTCAAGGTGCATTCACCTTTCACAAAATTTCGCAGAACCTGCTTGACCAAATTGGACTTCTGATGGCATGGATTTCAAATGAAATCACTGGATTTTGCCCACAAAAATGAGCTTATTAGTAAATGTAACCACACTTTAAATCATGTGTAAGCAGCTACTTACCTTGAAACAGCAGATCCAAGCACAAACGCAGCACTCTCTTGGAGACGAATGTCTGTGCTGTTTAAAACACTTATAACCAGTTGCATTCCTCCCATGGACACCAAATTCTGGGCGTTATCTACCTATAAAAGAGATTCAATGACTTTGAGAAACACTGTATAATCAAAGACATTTTGATTTCATAATCAAAATTGAGGCTTGACCTGGTGCACAAGGTACTCCAAGTCAAGGAGAGCTGTGATTTTTTCCTCGTTTGTGCTGTTGGTACTATTAAATTGGTTTAAAAGCCTCCTCATAACTTGAACATCTGTCTCCACAAGCATGTCGAGTGCCTCCATGTCTTTCTTCAGCTCTTCGATGGGGCGAAACTGAGTTCTCACTGCCTCCTCATCCTGTAAACAAACACTTAGCCTGAAAATAGCTCAAATAACAACATGCTTAGAGATAAACTGAAATGAACATACTTGTTTTGTGACCACAGGATCATCCATTCCTTCTTTAAACTTTTTCAGAGCCTCTTTCAACTCTTCAGCTGTGAATGACGAGCTCTGCATGTTCATCGTCCCTAGCCTGCTCCACAGAGAACAAATATGCATACCAAGCTATGTGATACACAGATTTAATGTCTTCTATTAACATACCTATTTCCATCTCTACTGTATTTGAGACCTTCCTCTTCTCCCATCTTGACCTCTCTTTGGCCTGTCTGAAGATTCAATCGGACATGAGAGCCTGCTGGAACTGCTTGACCTAAATTGAATTACAGACAAATAAGGAGTTGTTTGTCTGTTAGTCATATATTTATTGAAGGACGTAACAGTCAGCATGGGAATAAACACACCTGGTTTGAGAGTTTGCCACTTGTCTGTAGGTCTGAACACCTCCAAATCTTCAGAATCCTCATCCTCTAATAGTGTCTCTTCACCCTTGCTATGATCATCAGAGCCTTCTTTGATCGACAGGGCTGTCGGTGACTGAGAAGCCAAAATGATCGTCTTATTAAAGCGTAACAATAAAATAAATAGTAAGATGTGCAACAGCAGATCTCACCTTCGCGTCTTGGGCACATATGAGATGAACACTGACAAGCCAGAGAGCGATTGACAATCCAAGTTTCCACCTCCTTTGCATTATTATATATCTGGACATCATTATTTTGGACAAAAAAATAAAAATAAATTATGAAATATAATCTATTAAACGATCACGCGTCATCCATCACCAGGAGACGAGCTGAAAGTAAAAATTAATTTCCAAACTTGGGCGATGTAAGATTACTAAATTAACTCATCTTGGATTTGTCCTCTCTACGGTAAAAAAAACCATCAAAATGTGTTTTATTTTCGTAACATGCTGAGTTTAACGACTGCACATCCAGAAAGAAACAACTAGAAACCACGTGCATTTCCGCATTACGTGAACCAATCAGATAACTGCAACTGTGGGTTTTTTCGGAAAACGTCATTCTTTCTGGTCGCGATGATTGGCTAAAGGAAGATGCACCTCTTCATGACGCAATCAAAAGCAAGTTGAACCGACCACTTATTATTATTATCAAAAAACGATCACAAAAATAAAAAAAAAATTATCGTTAAAAAAGATAATGTAATATATATTTCTATATTATTATTATTGAACTTTATGTTATTATGTTAACTGTTAAGTAATGTATAGGTTATGTGAATTAAACAAGCAACATAGATATACAAAATTATTTTTCTCTTCCAAGACCACAAAAAAACAACAACAACAAGGCTATAGTAGTAGTTAATGCTTATATAAACTTACCATTTTATAAAAAATACAGCTAAAGCAGAACTTGTGATTATAAAAATGCCAAACACTACTCAAGATACAATACCCTAATGGCTTGTACACTGTTCAGTCAATCATGTATGTTTGTAAACAGTTATAAAACAGAAATGATAGGTGCAGAAGTTAAAAATAAAAAGGTAATAAATTACTTAGGATGAATTTGTTTAGTTTAGTTTTTTTTATTATTATTTAAACAGGTTCAAATAATTAACTGTAAAACAAAGAGTATTGACACGTGTATAAAAGTAAACAGTTCTACAAATGATGTGCATAGACAGGACAACCCACACAATAATTCAAGACAAATGACAATGGCTAATGTAAAATGTGAATCCTAACTACTGTTGAGCACACTCGTTTGCCATAGTTTTTTCGGAGTTAACATGAGTGGGCTGTTGGTACTTTTTCCTCTTCTTTTCAGTTCTCCAGTTCTCCTCCTCTTCACTGCTTTGATGAGGTTGATCCTCATTCTTGCTATTGGAGTCACTTACAGGAGACCTACAGGCAAATCATTCAGTTTGTGGTGGTTCAAAATACAGACCTTTAGTGCTAAAATGTAAATGTCACAAAACAGCATTAAGTTTATTGCAACCACCGTTGTTGCTTTGTTAAAAGTTAAACTTTTAATTATTGCAAGTTACTGTAACTAACATTATTGCTACACCCACAGCATTGTTTCCTTAAAGCGCCCCTATTATGCCATTTCAAATGATCCTTCATGCAGTGTGTCATGTAGCTGTGTGAGAACATAAACTATCTGCAAAGTTGTGACGCCGACAGTGCACGATAAATAAAGTTAAAAAAAAAGAGTCGTCAGTAATTCAAATCTTTTTCTGTTACGGCCACACGTCACAAAGTAACATATTTGTTTAATGTCCGCCCATGTTCTACGTTCCCAAAAACTTGCCCACTCACAAACAGTACAATTTCCACATGGATTACGCTGTATCCTGCGCTGTCATGCAGTTATGGCAATGGGCGTTTCGTTTTCTCACACACGCTGTAGCTGTAGACCAATCATAAAGGACTGCGCCATCTGACCAATCACAGCAGTGAGGGCTCACGGAGAGGCGGGGGTTTAGACAGACTGATTCTTCGAGCTGCTTCACACGAGTCGTTTACCAATCATTAAGAAATGGGGTAAAATTAAATCTATTTTTGGAGAAAACTAAAGTGTTTTTTGACATTGCATACATGTAAACCTGTTTTAAGACACTCATAAAACAATATTAGTAACCTTTAAAATGGCTTCATAGGGGCTCTTTAAACTTTCACAATTTTATGTTACTGTCAATAAGTTCTGACCATTAAAGTGCAAAAGGTTAACAACTATTTATATTACTCAAATATACATTTCACAACAGTTTTAACACTTCATCTTTACATTTTGTAGTCATTACACCAAGATCAAAAGAGATTAAATGTCAAAATAAGTTTCTTCGAGCTACAGGGTTCCTGAGAGGCAGCGGTAGAGCGGGAAGTGACGGTCGAGGAGTGAGTGCTCTCATGAAACCCAGGAAGAGGAAGATGACAAAGACTGTAAAGTTGACACAGCGCAGGAGAAAGGAGAAGGGTTGGCATGCAGAGGTTGGCACTGACCTGGGCGCATCAGGAATGCAGACTGGGGGATCCTCGCAGATTCGAACAGACTTGCTTTCACGGGGCAGTTCACGGGGGTTGGGTTCTGTGGGATGTGCAGACTGTAACGGGATCACAACTGGCTTCTCAATGGGACGACTGAGGGTTTCTTCCTCTGCATTTTCACTTGAGCCCTTGTTTGGCTCAGTATCCATGGTTGCAGTTTCCTCTTTGCTAGATGCTGACTTCTCTGGAACAGGTACAGGAAACTTCTCCCGCCGGCGTTTCTGTACTTGTGCTTTGTTCAGCTCTGAATACATAATGGTACACTAATTAATCACCAGCATATTATTGCAGCACAAAGACGAATTATTATAGCAGCAATCCAACAGAGTGCAAAAGTACCCACCCAATTTTTCAGTGTCCTTGGTTTCAAATTACTTTACCCATACATCATTTAATAGGAAAGTCTTTGTTAAAGACTTAATGAACCACATCAGCCTCTTACACAGAACCTTGTGAAAATGGGTGAATGCTAAGAGTGTAACGCTACACAAACAGGCAGGTTTCAAACATACGTCACAGTTCTTTATGGTTTCAGTACAGCAGGGGGAAAATGAAACATACAATTAAATTATTATTATTAAACATTGGTTTACTGTACAAATTGCTATTTCTTTAAATAAATTTAATTTGAATAAATTTACTTGGGATAAAAATCTACCTCAGCTTTGCTCTAAACCGAGCCCTTTTACATAACTTTAAAGTTACAATGAACAAGAGATCCCAAACTTAAATTTAATTAAAAAAAATTTAAACATACTAATCAGCACTCAACATCAAAAAATAAATAAATTATATGCAAAAATATCAGTAGGTCAGTCTTATAGCTTATTGTCAAAAACTTTATGTATTTACGTAGAAAACTAATGGCGCTTTTCCACTGCATAGTATGGTACGGTACGGTTCAGTACAGCTCACTTTTGGGGGGTTTTCCACTGGGAACGGTACCTGGTCCTTTTTTTAGTACCACCTCAGCTGAGGTTCCAAGCGAGCCGTACTGTTACCAAAACGTGACGTGTAAACTCTGCTGGTCACTGACTGGCCGGAGAAAATCGCCATTACTGCGTCACTGAACTTGCGACACGAGACACAACAGACCCGCTAGATTTAAATCAGCACAGCCAGCCAAGGATCGGACACGACTGTTTTGTTTGAAGAAACGCACCTTTTTGTATTAACCAGAAATGGCTGTTTCGTGGTCTAATGAGGAAGTACAAACGCTCCTCTCGTTGATACCGAGGAGCAGATCCAGCGAGAGCTTGATGGGGCGACGCGGAATGAAAAATACTCAATTGTTTGTGGCATGTTTAAGATGATGTCACGGCAGTAGAGGCGGCGCAACTATAACGACACGTGAATAATCCCACCCACTCTAAAGCTGTACTTAACTGCATGGAAACGCAAACCGAACCGAACTGAGCCGTGCCGAGCCGAGTCGTACCACGCAGTGGAAAAGCGCCATATGGTTCAGAGATGGAGAAAAAAAAAAAGTACCATTGGGTGTATATTTCATCTTTAGTTCTTCAAGCTTGACTTGGAGCCTCATATTGTCACTGTGTCTTTGTTTTAGTGCTTGCTCTGTGCCATAGAGTTTCCTCTCCAACTCCAACACTCTCTGACTTTCAGAGAGAGCTTTCATTCTTGCCATGGACAACTCATCCTTTACTTTCTCTGCATCCTTCCTATAAAAATAAACGTCATAATTGCTTTAAAAAGGTAACGCCACCACTACAAATAATTAATGAGAGAACACTTACTTCGAATTTGAAAGTTGCATTTTTAATAGGTCTGTGTAGTAAGTCTCATCCATAAGTTCACCCTCTTTACAGGGGGCAGCTGGACGCTGGTCTTTTACGGTCCTCTGTTGGAGACAGAGTGAACAGTATTGGTTTCTCAAACTGTCAAATGCTCAATTTCTATGTTGACTGTATTGTGCCGTGCTTACCTTCTCTTTCTCCAGTTCTCTTACTTTAATCATCAGGCTTTCTATCTCGTTGTTCTTTTCAGATAACATGAACTGCAATCGTTCAAGCTGCGCTGGGTCAGCCCTGTTGCCCTGGAGCTGCATAAGGGTGGCTATCTGCATCTAAAACGGCAGACACAAGAAAAACAACACAGTGAGACAATGTATAACATAAATAAAATGTAAAACATTTCTCATAAACCATTATTTACCTTCATGCGGTGCATATGTTGCTTGGTAAGAACATGCTGCTTATTTAGAGACTCATGCTGTCGTTTCATGCTGTTCAGCTGTCGCTCCATCTCTGCTCTTTTGTCCTCTACCTGTGCAGATCCAAATATTTTGTTTCATGGCACAAAGGAATTAAGGTGCATCTTCACGAAACATTTAGTAATGACCATTTCTATATATTAACTGTTTATTGTAATTTTAGGTTGCCTTTTTAACCGAAAAAAAAAAAAGACATTGCATAGGTATTACAAAATGTTATTTAGACACTGTCAAAATTAAGCTCAAGTTGTAATGAAATCTTAGCAGACATTAATAGCATAAAGTTGAGTAGTAGAAGTAATGCTTTATAAGTTACCTCAGAAAACAAGGAATTGCCTTTGCTGTTTGGATCTTGTGCCTGCTGCAACACCTGCTCCAGCTGGATTTGAAGGTCTTGATTGGCTTCACGAGCTTTCTACATGAAGTAAAACAAATTATATAATTTTATATATTTATATTTTTGATTAGGTTTTTCCCAGAATATGCACAGAAAATGTGCATCAGAACGTTTTTTTTTCTTTTCAATTCTTCAGCACCGAATCAACATATAAAAATGATTTCTGAAGCATCATGTGACACTAATGACAGGAAAAACAGCTCCTGAGAAATGTAGCTTTACAATCACAGGAAAAATCTACATTTTCAAATATATTAAAATAAAAAGAAGTTGCTTTACATTGTAATATTTCATAATGTTACTTTTTAAACAAATAAATGCAGCCTTGGTAAACAATGAGGGACTTCTTTTCAAATATCTTTTCCATTTTTTTTAAGGTAGTGTAATACAAGTTTTATAGACATGCCTCCAAAGCATTGTAGCATGACACTGCCTCTCGCTGTCTCTCTTCCTTCTCCTCTGTGAGTCTCTCTAGTTGTCTCTGGAGGGTGGTGTTGGCCAAATGTAATTGCTCTTCTTTGTATCGTGCTTCCTGAAGCTCCTGCTCCAAAGTCGCCTGCAAGACAAGGTCAAACTTCAGCACCAAGGGTGCACTGATATTCTTTATTTCTATAAAACCATGTTCTTCCATTAAAAATAAAGAGCCGAAAGTAAATTACCATTGAGGATTCCATATCCTCCATCTGCATTTGCAGCTCAAGGATCTCTGAGGACATTGTTTCATGCGCACGTTCTGTGAGGAAACGAACTTCTTCGGTTTTGCTGTTTAGGGCTTCAGACTGCTGGTCCAGCTTGTGTCTCATCTGCTTCTCAGCAAGTTGAGCCTCCTCTAAATTCGTCTTCATTTTCTCCAACTACAAAGACATTTCATCAGCATTGCAGATGAGATCGTTCTTTTCAAGACGATACCTTACACAATAAGTAACTTTCTAAAGTTATGCTTTAATCCAAAATGTACACGTTTTTGCTGCTAGTGGCGTCAGCAAATGTAAAAATTTAAATAGTTTTCAGATTTCCCGAACACTCGACCCATTATCCAATTGTCAGAAATGATGTTTACATAAAAAAATTACATACTTGAATTTTAATGAATACAAACATGCAAGATGAATGAATCCACAGAAGAAGAAAAAAATGCTACTTCTGAAGATGAAAACATAATATAAACTGACCTTATTCTTTAAATCACTGAGCTCGAGAGCATGGTTCCTCTCCAGCAGGGTTTGCTGCTGCTCCATTTGATGTTTCTGTTGGTTTTTGACAAGATCAAATTCGGATCGCAGACTCTCCAGCATTCTGGCTTTTAACTCAACTTCCCTTTGAAAAGAGTACTTTTCTTGTTCCAGGGCCTGCAATTAGAAAAGAATAATTCAATTACAAACAGGGCTGTCAATCATCCTATTGTGGAGATGAAATGCTGGGTCAGTAGTACCTCGATGACACTGGACATCTCAATTCGTTGTTCCTCCAATTTGTTGTGCAGATCCATTTTGTCATCCAAGAGTTGAAGTCCATACTGCCCAGCCCTCTGAAGAGCCTCTTCTCCTTCCTGCACCTTCCGCCGTAACACTTTAACCTCATCCTCAAGATCTGACATCTAAATTCAGAAAGAACTTATGTGATCACTTACTTGTGTAACAGTTACACCTTTCATCTCTCATATATTTGTGTTTTAGTCCAGCCCTATCGGTCATCATTCACTTTCATTACATCTTTGTACAGAGTAACAGTGATTCTCCTTAAGTTTTCATTTAAGAAAGAATGTCAAATGTGTCAGGAACATCATGAGGGTGAATAAATTATGAATCTAATGTTTTTGTTTGGTCAACTATAATGGTAAACACTACGTTAGCTGTGCAAACTTCGATCAAAAACATCGCATGGCAGTGGTATTAAGAATGATTTCACATTTATTACGAATATTGCCATAAAAGCTACATAAAAGAAATGCATGTCTAAATGTGTTTACCTTTAGATTTAAAGTTGGCGATAACAACCTTATATGTGAACAATGAACTGCCCAACCGCTGTCTTGCTCGGGAACTTTCAAACTGCTCGTTTGAATTCTGCAGCGGTCGTCAATCACGTATCGCGAGAAAACACGAGATTTCCGATCCTTCACAAAAACACCGCTCTCCAGTCTCTAATGCCGCTCAGTGGTCGTGCGTGTTTTCAATGTTTAAGATCAGAGGTACCCAAAGCTTTATGATTTGACACAAACTTTTGTTGTGAATGTTGAGTTATATCCAACTATATTAACATACCTGGCCACATTATATTAAAACTTTATATAAAACTTATATTAAAAATAGATTCACTTATCCCATAAGAACCCAGACCAAAGTTTTTTTTTTTACTTTTCCAAAACATATACTTTTCTGGGAAGATAAAACAAAACCCTTTTTAAGAAGTAATCAAGTTTTTGCATTGTATTTTCTTTGCCACAAAATTTTTCAAAACCACAACTGTGACCGTTGCATTTTACATCAACTCTTTTGTAAAAAAAAAATCTACCTTTTCATGTATATGGTTTAACCAGAAATTAACCTCTAGAAACTTGAAAATGTGCAAACTGAATTAAATGAAATAATGACCTCACACTGGAGGTCAACATGTTAAATATGCATGTTCAAATGCTTTGAAATGAGGAACAGAAATTATTCAACTATAAAATAACTGATTCAGCTAAATGAATTGAGCCGCTCATCCCATTTTTCTTAATGTTACAAATATCTCACAACAAAACTCCACCTACTGTTATAATGTTAACAGACCGATGTGACAAGTATATGTGACCACAATATCTTGTTTTGAATCCTTTTGTTCAAGAAATGCCTTAAAACTAGGTTAAGTGTAATTTAGGACATATTATTAGAACATTGGGATTGTTGCATGGGTTGAAACAAACATTTAAAAAAAAATTGCTGAATCTGCAACGACAGACAGACCAGCATTTTGGAAATGTTGACATGGCAACAAAAATGCAAATATTGTCACATGACTGAACCTGTGTGTTGATTATATGTCACTTAGGGACTTCCTCAGTTAAAAGTGAGGGATAATCCTTTAAAAAGACCTTTCCTGATAATCAATAGAGTTTGTGACACCCGCATCACCGTGGGTCCTTTATGGGTTATATCACAATGCATGAACATAAACAAAAAGAAAAGAAAACTTTTTTCTATTTTTGTCCCACTATTGTAGCCTGATGGCCCTGGTTTGGGCATCACTGATTTAGATAAAACTGGTGAATGATGAAACATCTCTTATGAAGAATGAAGGCTTTCACTGCATGTCTTCTGCTATAAACATTTAACTAAAAGTATATGCATACCCTGAGCTCAGTAAAATGATCAAAAAGATTTTTAGAAAATGTGAGTTTTAAAATCGTGGTGACCATGCAAAACCTTTACATTGGAGGTTTAAATGAAATTATAATCAGCAAAAGTATATACGCAGTGCTACCTGAGTTGCAACTGAACATCTAACCTTTCATATTTAACTGAGAATGCCTTTCTTAAACAAACACATCTAATCTAATACACAAAACTGTTATTGCTGTTTTTAATAATAATTGGATGGTATGCAACACATAAAATACCATTCAAATGCATAAGTTTGGGAATATTATTTTATGTTTTCAAAAGAAGTCTTAACAGTGCTCTAGAATATTTTTCTGGAACCCCATTCATTCTGAAAAAAAAAATCTATTTAATGTGTCCTCGTTGAATGAACGTATTAGTTCCATTCATAATATTTTTGTGGTTATGCAAAATTGCATTTCATTATTTGTGAGGGTCTGTTTAAAGTACTGCCCTTGGTGTGAATAATACTGTAATAAACAGTGACTATGAGATAGAAGTGAAGTTTGTTTTTTACTTCAGGAAGTAGGACATTCATGGAGTTCCTGGGGAGGTTGTCAATGGCTCCAAATTTCTTGGGCTGAGTTGGCAGACACCATGGCTCTATAACACCTGGTTTTAACATGCCTCTTGGGTGACCTGACCGCAAACATTGCGCAGATTTGTAAATAATAAATACCAGATGTAAACAGAACCCATCAATTACACCCTCATACTTCTTGTAATTTTGGATATGAGCAAAAGTAATGCATTTCTAGCTTGGTATGCAACAGTGTCCTTACACACAGTTAGTCATACTGCATATCTAAAGTCTTTAGGTCAATTCAAAATATGCAGCCATAACAGCTTGAAACCCCATCTCACACTTAGACGATGGATGTGTTTTGCATATTAAAAGGTGAGAACACTCTCATACAAAGGCACAATCTCCACCCGTCAACATTAAGTGTCACCATATATCTGTAAATGGCTCGCTCCAGACATTTCATCTGTTATGCAGATCTCGTCTATCAGTTCCTATTGCTCATGCTGTGTAGATAGGTCATGCCACTGCTCCCTCAATGAAAGGTTTTGTTGTGATGTCAGCACACTTTTCCACCATCCTCACAACATTTTTTTTTTGCATACATATTAGAGTGCATATAGGTCTATAGCCTACATGACTGAATATAAATGATGTAAATAAATACTTTAAAAATGTGTTGTTGAACTATTTCTTGTTACCACAATCAACGCAAATCCACATCTGGTTCAAATAAAGTTGCCATCAACAGCTATTTATGATGATATAGTTGATAGTCAGTTTTAGAAATCATTTAGACTACTGAAGAGCTGCAAAGAGTGACACAAATGACCCTGAAACAGTCAAATGTCTGCTATGTGTTCAATTTTTTATTGCATCTAAATGGTTAGTTCCAGATATCTGTATTTGAATTCTATGTGACGCAAATATGGCTGTTTAGGTTTTAGTTCTAAATCCCTGAAGGTGTTTTCTATGGGTTCCTTAAAAAAAAAAAAATCATAGCATGTAAAAAAAAAAAAATACAGAATTATTTTGGCTTTACCATTTGTGCTATTACGAGTTGGTCAAAACCAACTTTAAATAGGCTACTGAGGATGCAAATTTGAGAATTAATTTTAAAATGAAGACACAATTCTACAGATTGATAGTTTTCTTATTTTACATTTTATATGATAGATTTTTTTCATGCCTTTTAAAATTTAAATGACGTGATTTAAATTTTGTTTTTCTGATACAAGCCCGCCTTTTTCCAACGAAGGGCGTGTCTTACCGCCGGAGAGAACAGTGCGTCATGACGACAGACATTTTAAAAAAAGGCCCTTTCTTCACAGTAGAGTCGTTACGGCGGTCTAGCGGAACGATATGTCAGCAATGGAGCAGCTCTGCAAACTTTTCGTTGGCGGCCTGAACGTCCAAACAACTAATGACGGACTCCGCGCTCATTTTGAACAGTTCGGTACACTAACGGACTGCGTGGTGGTTCAAAACGATCAACTGCAACGGTCTCGTTGTTTCGGCTTCGTAACGTACTCCAGCGCAGAGGAGGCTGATGCAGCAATGGCCGCCAGGCCACATGTGGTAGACGGTAAAACCGTGGAGCTGAAGAGAGCCGTGGCTCGAGAAGACGCCGGGAAGCCCGAAGCTCTCGCCAAAGTCAAGAAGATATTCGTCGGGGGCCTAAAAGAGGACATCGAGGAGAACACCCTCACCGAGTATTTCTCGCAGTTTGGCATGATCGAGAAATCCGAAGTCATCACCGACAAAGACACCGGCAAGAAGCGTGGGTTCGGCTTTGTCCACTTCGAAGATAACGACTCGGCAGACAAAGCCGTCGTGCTCAAGTTCCACATGATCAACGGACACAAAGTGGAGGTCAAGAAAGCGCTCACGAAACAAGAGATCCAGGCCGCCGGCGGAGCTCGGGGCGGCAGGGGGAGAGGTGGAGGAAGAGGTATGGGGAGGAATCAAAATGGCTTCGGCGGCGGGAGAGGAGGTTACGGCGGCTACGGGGGTGGCTATGGCGGAGGCTACGGCGGCGGTGATGGCGGCTATGGAAGCGGAGGCTACGGGGGAGGATACGGAGGGGGCTACGGCGAACAGATGGGAGGCTATGGCGGTGGTAACGGTTACAGTGACTTTGGCAGCGGATACGGCCAGCAGTCCTCCGGCTACGGGCCCATGAAGGGTGGAAACACGTACGCCGGCAGAAGCGGAGCCCCTTACCCCCGTGGCGGCGGCGGACCTGCTTACGGCAGGGGTGGCTATGGAGGCTACTAAAGCGTGTTGGGAAACGACTCGGAAAGCTGCCCCCCCAGGTTCTCTCGGTTTCCACATTGGGCTCATTCACCCGGCCATGCAAGAGATGGCGGACACTGTGAAAGCATACCTTAAAGACCTCAATTCTTAACAGGTAGGAAGAAGATCTCTTCCCAGAAACCTGACTTGCTCGACCAGCTTTAGTTGTAGGACATGTTCTATTATATATATTATATCATTTATTTCCCACGTTTTAGGGCATGCAGCAAAGTTGGCCCTGTTTGTTTTTCTTTTTTTAAATGCGATTTGTTCGTAACCCATTCGTTTTAAATTTCAGTTTTGTTCAGCACTGGCGATTTGTTGTCAAAATGCATTCTCAGTAGACCTGTTTTCTATATACTATAACTGTTGCCTATTGTCATGGGGGGGGATCAACGCATGCAGTTTTGAGTTTGTGTTCGTCTGTATGAAACCCACTACGAATTTTTTCAAACTAGTTTATCATGATGGGATAGATTAGGCTACGTTATTTCTATTATTTTGTAAACCAGCGCATAAATCCACTCATGGAGTTCAGTTCAACGCTGTATGAGCATCATTACTTCCAACATTCTCTTGTGTATTGTATATTATGTCTTCAGATCAATCCAGTATTGTTAAACATTGATATGCAATTGTATGTTACTTTTTAAATAAAAGTTTCACAGCTTAATTATCCTTTCAGACGGCGTTTTGGCTAATAGACTTTAACTAAGAGGTTTCCACCACACCTGAGATAGTCATTTCTGCGCATATAAATATATGTATATATTATGTAGTTGCATTATTATTTCACGTTAACCTAACACAGCCCCACATCCCGTGCTGTGCTGTAAGTATATTTATATAGTGTTTATGGTTTATATTTACTCTTGATTCCCACATATAGGTGTTCTTTCAGTTATTCCAGTACTTCAAAATAGCTGTAGCAGTTTGTTTGTACAGGGAACCTGTTCAGTACCTGGGTTCGATTGTGATAGGACTGAAATATCTCATTAGGATATCATCCTGCGATCTAGGTATGTAATCAACCTGTCTTCACTACGTGTTGGTCAAGTATTGCAATTTTTATTCATAAATGGATTCTATTTATTCCTTAAGTTGTTTTTAATTAGTCTCCATCCATAAGTGAAGTGGACTTTACATGAACTGGTGCGATAGAATTTGAGTTTGTAACACCGCGGCTTATTAGGGCCTTGATATGCCATTTTAAGGATTTTTTTTTTTTTTTCTTGATCACATTTTTGTTGTATCTTACATGACTAATGTGTTGCCTTTTCTTCCTGTCTTCCTTCCCAGGTGACCTTGGATGCCGGACTCTGCCCACATCAACTGTGGCCATGGAGTTTGGTTATCTACATGATCCACAGAGTAGTTCTGATTTTAATAATGGACTGATGAAATGACAACATTGAATTTTTAGTCTTTTTTTTTTTTGTAACCTTTTATTTTTTTATTTTATAAATCTGTGTACTTTTTAATAAAAATAAATAAATAAAACAAAAAGTCTTTTTTTGCGTTGTGGATTATGTGCATGGAATGAGTTTATTCCTATGGGTAAATCTGTAGCAATATTTAGGGCTGGAGAGATTAATTGGAGATGGATTTGTGCCTGTGTGTGCGCACACAGGCAGGTGGTCCAATAGATAAGGCAAGGGAATTTGAAGCATCACATTTAGTTCTGCATAACATGCAAACAGCTCTTTCTACAGCGGTTACACTACTGAGTATTTATGCATTGTGATGATGAGGCAGGCACTCGGAAGTTATGCATTTTAGAATATAAAGCAGCTCATTTTTATTTTATGTATTTGCACTACAAAGAATAACTGCAACTTGTTATTTGCAAATACATTGGTAATAAACCAGTAAGTCCGGTGTTTACTGATTTGGAAAAGTTTCTGAATCTCAAACATTTTACAAATGAAAATTGCAAGCGATAGCAGTGTTAATTTTGTGTGTTTGCTGGTATGTAATCTAATGTCTGATCTCTTCACTTTTTTATATATATATATATATATACACTCATGCTTGAATGGTACTTTCATTTTATTTAATACTATATAACATTGTGTTTTCTTATGTGCAAAAATCACTTGCAGATACAAAAATCGGACCGTATTGGGGACTGCAACAAAGCTGAACATATGACCATCTCACTTGAAACTTAAACGTTTAACTAATCTTTAACCAGTGAACTTACAGCAAGTGTCCTGCTTTTTTTACTCTCCCAGGAAACTCTTCAGTAATCCCCAAAACTCTCGCTGCTCCCACCAGTCACTTAATTAATTGGCTAGCTTGTTTTAAATGGTGGTGGCTGTCCTTCAACATTCAACATAATGCATTTTAATTGGATTATGCAACAGGTGTACAAACATAAACACAATGAATGAATGATACAGTTGCATTGCCCAACATCAAAACATCACATGTATCATTTTTAAATGTGCCAAAAAGTGATACAAAAAGTGATTGATGCCTTAACTTGAGGTTGTTCATAGTGCTTTCAGATTATTCCACAAAAATATACTATTTTTCTAATAAAAATACACTTTTAGAATGACTAAAACACATTTGTTCTTTGTCTGGAGTAGTTGAGTCTTACTGATATTTTAAACATATATCCAATGCACTTCGATTATTTGCAGCAAAATAAAACTACATAAGACAATATTTTGACAATAGAAATGTCAACACGTTTTCACTCTATTTCTTGAATTCCGCGTAGAACAGCGTTTGCAACAGAAATGTATTAAATGTAAACTCAGAATTGTATCTTTGCAAAATACGTTTTTAATCTAAAACAAATAGATCCACAAATTAGCTTTCATTCTAGTTTCAGCCTACAATGCATCTAGCTTATTAAGAATGGGTTTGATTTAAGTGCTTTTCTTTGTAGCCAATCAGAGTCCACTGCGTATGTGTTGACGCGCACAAAAGGAACCGCCTCCGCGTTTCAAACGCATTGACTTCTTTCTTCCGCTGCGCGTGTTCTCAGATAGTACGTCCATTGTAAGAAAATGACTAACCAGCTTTGTAAACTGTTTGTTGGCGGCCTGAACGTCCAAACAACCGACGAAGGCTTGAGGGCACATTTTGAGCAATATGGACAGTTGACCGACTGTGTGGTGGTGATGAACCAGCCGCTGCAGCGCTCCCGGTGCTTCGGCTTTGTAACGTACTCGAGCGTTGAGGAAGCGGACGCCGCCATGGCAGCTAGGCCTCATGTCGTGGACGGCAACAACGTGGATCTGAAGCGAGCGGTAGCCCGGGAAGACGCCGGTAGACCGGAGGCACTCGCCAAGGTCAAGAAAATATTTGTCGGGGGATTGAAAGACGACATCGAGGACGAACACCTCCAAGATTATTTCTCCCAGTTCGGTGCCATCGAGAAGGCTCAGGTCATCACCGACAAAGACACTGGGAAAAAGCGAGGTTTCGGTTTTGTCTACTTTGAGGATAACGACTCCGCCGATAAAGCCGTCGTCATGAAGTTCCACATGATCAGCGGACACAAAGTGGAGGTGAAGAAGGCGCTCACAAAACAAGAGATGCAAGCTGCCGGTGGTCGCGGCGGAAGGGGAGGCCGAGGAATGGGCCGGGGAAGCGGCTATGGCGGCGGAAGAGGTGGTTACTATAGCGACTACGGCTATCAGAACGGCGGCTACGGTAACGATGGTAACTACGAAAGCCAGAGTAGCTACGGAGGAGGCTACAGTGACCAGATGGGCGGTGGATACGGCAACGGGAATGGCTACAGTGACTTCGGCGAGGGTTATGGACAGCAGCCTTCGGGCTACGGCGCTATGAAAGCAGGCTACTATTCCGGCAGGAGCAGTGGGCCCTACCCACGCGGAGGCGGAGGCGGCGGCGGCGGTGGTGGGGCATATGGAAGAGGTGGCTACGGTGGATATTAGAAGCACTAATGTGACTCTTAAGCTGTACTTCGTTTTTTTTTTTTTTCTTTTTATACGCAAACTATTTGGACACTGGACTTTCAAAACGAACACGTTTGGTATTGGGTTTAAATGAGAATTGTTCTGTGCCATTACCAGTACCAGCAGACACGCGTTGCGTTTTTCTTTGTTTAGGTTGAAGTGGTCATGTTTACGCAAGTCCTGGTAAAAAATCATGTGGGCTTCTGTATGATCTGTTTTAGGTTTATTGCCTGTCCATCGTTTGAGAAGAAACTCAGGGGTAATGAAATTAAGCAGCTCATTGTTTCATGACCTCCCTTGTTTTTTTTAAATGTAACTTAATTTCTGTTTTAATGGTATTGCACCATTCCTATTGTAAACTGTTTTTAAGTATATTTAATTTGACCAACAGTGGCCATATAAGCCTTTTAACCATTAAAAAAATCTTTTTCTTAAACCTTTTCTGTCTGGTCCTTTTTGTCTTCAATACTCCATGTCCACCATTGTTTTAATGCCTTTAATCTTTCCATAAATGCATTGCGTTTTGGATGTCTTTTAAACTATTGGGCAAGCATTTCTTCTAGTGTTTATTTGCTTAAGTATTTTCAGCTATTCTGAAGGCACCACATTGGTGTAATAGGACTGTGGATTTCACATTTTGTGTGTATCCTCATGTGCATGGTGCTCTCACTCAATGAGCTGGTGGTCTTGGGTCTGTTTAAGAGAGTGAGTGGTGAGGACCAGTACTAAAAACCACTGTATTAGAGTGCTTTCTGTAAGATTGTTACTTGGAAAACTGGAGTAATTGATGCTGGCATTACATCTGCACTTTGAATAAAGTGTCTAAAACCTACATTAGAAGATATTTTCAAATTCTTTCTTGGTATTGTTTTATTTGTAGCTTTGAGTAAGAGACCTCATAGAAAAACATTAACCTTCACTAATACCAATTTTTTTTTTTTTAGTAAAGTAAGCAAACAACCAGGTAGGTTATTATGAGCTTCGTCTTATGTTGGCTGTGTGAATGAGAATTTTAATGCAAGTGAAATGAACTCAATCTGGACAGCATCATCTGCTAATGCCTCTAAAGTCAGCTGATTAATACAGCCTTTGAATTACCACCACAGCCAAACAGTCATATAAAACCTCAATCTGTTTTTATTCAAAACCCCATAGATCAGGCTTCATCAAATCTTACCCTGGAGGTCCAATGCACTGCAGACCTACCTGTGAGTTTCTAATGATCCTTATACACTGATTAACATGCTCCGGTACCTCCAGGGTAAGATTTGAAGCCTGTCATAGATGAAGTATCTGAAATTCCTCTATATTTTTTCTTAGTAAAACAATTTTAAATGGAAACATTGAGTAGATGTTAAGAAAATACTTGCCAATACCAACACTAGAAGTTTCCCAGTAATGGTCACATATCATTCTGAACAGTTGCTTTATATAACTCCATTAATCCTTAATGGCTCTTATACATGCAACAAAGGATTGACAAATGATGCAATATAATGTTTTATGAAAAGTGGCAGGTTTATTAAAAATATATTGACAATGTCAATACAGAATTTAAGAAAAGATCAATGAACCACACAAAAACACACATTTGTTTTGTAAATGTATTCAAAGACTAAACTGTGCATATCCATAATTTCATTTTACATATATTGAGTAAGCCCTTTTACTACACGCACCTACTGAAAGCAACACTCAGAATCCAACCTTCCAAAAATGTCAAGTTCAAACAACAGTGTTTGACTATAAACAGATTTAATTTCACTTTAAGCTGTAAGCCTTCATCTTACCCTATTCCAATCAAACAATAATCAAAAATCGGAGCGATGGGGTACAACAATGTACAATGTACAGGCCTGATGAACGGTACTAATGTGTCTTTCTTAATCACTGGTGATAATACATGACCCCAGAGATATAACAAACCAAATATATGCTTGTCATTACTCATTACAAAATACTTATGTTGGGAGAATAGTCAAAGAAATTGTATTTTTATTGTTTAGATTGGAACAAAGCTTCGTCTTGAAATATGAAGACTTTATTAGCGCAGTGTTACTAGCTCCTCTGAGGACGTCGGGTGGATGGCAATGGTTTTGTCAAAGTCTTCTTTAGTAGCTCCCATGTTAACGGCCACAGCAAAACCCTGAAGCATCTCATCACAGCCAAAACCCTGCATATGGAGACCAACCACCTAAAAAAGAAAAGTGACTTATTTATAATGACATGTTAAAATAAAATGATATATTATTCAAGACCCTTCTTTATATTTTCTACAGATTTATGATCCATAGATTGATTATGACCTCACCGTCTCATTTTGGCCAGCACACACCAACTTCATGATGCACTGACTCTTTCGAGTGGTGATGGCATAATACATGGGGGTGAAAGAAGTGGTATAAACCTTTACATTGTCCTTTCCCCAGGCCTTGATTGCTTCATCTGCAAAAAAATGATATTTATTAATGTATTTTATATTAACACACTTAAAGGTGCTCTATGCGATGTTGCAGGATTTTAGCTCCATTTCATTATTATCTCTAACCATATGCATCACCCCTTGATCGTCTTGCTGTCTGCCCTCTGAATACATTGGGAAAAAAACAGTTTTTTTCGAAAGACAACACAGAGGCTGCAATGCCAAAAGAAACACTTTGGGCACCACACCAAAAACAAACTTCGGCAAAACAATCGGCAAGAAGAGGTGGTGTTTAATGCGAGTTAAACCCCACCTCTTCTTGCCGATTGGTTGGCCGAAGTTTGTTTGTGCTTTGGTGTATGTCCTGCACCCCTATATTTTGCAAGATCGCATAGAGCACGTTACATGCAGATTTGGGGCCAGATTTACTAAACAGTACAAATTAGTGTCCACAATCCTATAAAAGCACTGATGGTAGTGTAAAGTTTTGCTAGTGATCTACTGACAAAACAACATAATGGGTGTGTAGATAGAAAGATAGATGGATAGATAGATAACTGTAATAAAGTTGATGGTAAAGTAATAAATTACTAAAACTAAAGTTGATAAAAATATAAAGAGATATAATATTAAATGCAAGTAATAAAAAAACAAAGAATGACTGAAACTAAAAGCAATTAATAAATATTATAATGGTATATAAAAGGATAATAATGCTACATATGTAGTCTGGTCTTTAAGATACTTTAAGGAAGCATTATCTGTATGTAAGCTCACCTTCAGTTAGTCCCACTGTGCCAATAGGTGGGTGGCTGAATACAACAGTGGGGATATTATTATAATCGATTTTGGAGTCTGCTTTTCCCTCAAACAGCCGGTGAGCAAGCTTTCTGCCGGCAGCAATAGCAACTGTCCATACAAACAAAAACAGGAAGCAACGACAGCTAATCAGAAGAAAAATGAATGTAGATTCCCACCAAACAGATGATAAACTATTTATTTAAAAAATGGTTTGATGAATGGTAAGCATGTCCAATCTACTCTGCCCAGTTGATGTCGCTGAAGTAACAAAAACATGCACAAACCCAACTTCCTCATGTATGGAGGATGTGTTGTGTCAAACACAATGTGAAAGGTGCTATTTACATAAACCAACTGAATCACAGGAAGACTGAATTGCACAATGTGCAACGTGATCTTTCAAGCTTAATTTATTGTTTTAAGACTTTAAATCTCTTACTTAATTGGTTTCTGAGTGTGCTTAATGAGTAACATGCCAAAACAGAGTATAATGTATAATAATGGGCATTTTATGTATTCACACAAAACACCCAGAAGATTTTAATGTGCGTAGTAACAAATTCTCCACAAGTATGTGATCCTGAAACCATACCAGGTGTAAGAAGAGCTCTCCCACAAACATCCCCGACTGCATAGACTCCTGCACGAGTGGTGTTCTGGAACTCATCCACCACAATATGCCCCTTTCCATCAAGCTTTACACCCTGAATAACAATACATCCAACTGTTAGTCTTACTTTATTACTAACCAATACAATGCAAAGATTAAGCTCACAATACTATCCTGTGTAGCTTCTGCGGTTTGAAAGAATGTCCGGTGTTCAGTGGAACTTTATCAACAGTATCTGTTACAGTTTCACTGAATGTTTAACAGTTTGTAAAAAAGCAAAAATGGTGTGTATACTATGTGACAAAGAGGGATTAAAAGCAGCTTGTATTTTGCTAAGGCATAATTCAGTTCTTAATGTTGTGTATGTCGCCACCTAGTAGTTAAGCATTAGCGAAATAGTCATTGTCTACAGACACTTGCAAAGGCAATAGAGAGATTTTAGCACACTAGTCTCATTGCAACATGTATTACCGTTGAGGTTACAAATTAACAGATCTTTTCTGCCATGGATTATTGATAAAAGAAAAAAAGAAGTGTAATAGATTGATCAATCAGTCTGTCATTGATTGGATTAAGGCAGGACTAAAATGTATATGTATTACATGTGATATATGCAGTTCCATCCCAATAAGGTTCAATTGTAAATGCACTACTTTAAAAAATATTTCTCTAGCTTGTAAAAAGTGAGGAATTTTTTCATTCTTTGGAAACTAACATCATGCCACGGATCTTCAAACAAACCTTTAAGCTTCTTATAAAATTCTAATACTGATAATTATAATAAAAATAATAAGATTCAATTGAAATTCAGTTTTACTATTGAACTGAGATTGAGGCCAGCGGTGTTGGGTTCCCTGCCAATAGCCCAGAGCAGACAGTCCACCTCCTGGATGGTGTCATACTTCTCCTGTGCATCTTTGTCATCAGGGTCTTTTGTCACCAGCGTGATAGAAAGGCCTTTGTCAGTCTTCTTAACTGACCTCACCTGTGAACAGTATCGGAATATTTAGATATAACGATGCAATTTATATTTTGGGAGGATTGTAACCTCTGCCAAACCGAATATCTGCCAAACAGGCTGATACATCACACTGGAAAGATAGGCCAGCTACATAATACTACATACTGTAATACTCACTACTAGTTACCTGAGTGTTTTTCCGTAAGTCAATACCATGATTTTGCAATTCTTTCGTGCAATTTGAGCTTATCAAGGCATCAAAGTTCCTCAGTACCTTGAAAAGAAAGAACACAGTGATTGCTTCTTTGGTATATATGCATGACAGTAGAATTTAGCCAGGTGACAATAAGTAGAGCTCTTACCCCTCCTTGTCGTATAATGATGGACGTTTTGGACCCCAAAGTGGAAAGGATACCAGCCATCTCCACAGCAATATATCCCGCCCCAACTATCACACTACGTCTAGATGGATACAGCAATTGGTTATTTTATGATTATATATATATATATATAAAGTAGAAATCAGCAATCAATCACTTACTTAGGGCAAGACTCAAGCTCAAAGAATCCATCACTTGTAATGCCTAAATTGGCTCCTGTAATAACAATGATATTTGCAAATGAGTGCAACAATCAGATAATGGCAATTGCACATGATGATGATGCATTGAGGAGTAAAGCAGAAAGAGGTACATTTTATGTAATTAACAAACATAAGATCACCTGGGATATCATTCTCACTGACTGTGGACGGATGGCCACCAGTGGCGATTAAGATATGAGGAGCTGTGTATTTTTTTCCATTAACTTCAACAGTGGGTTCAGAATCATCTGTGAACCTTGCATAGCCAGTAATTGACTCAATTTTGGCCTGTATGCAACCACAAACAACTTCTCAGTCGTCACCTCAATAAAAATACTAAAGGTTTAAAGAGGTCATATCATGCATTTTCATTACGCTGCTTCATCTCTCCTTCGAGGTACCAAATAGTATTGTCAGTCAGCAATATGCTTGCGGCGCTATGATGTTTTTGTTGACATGCTTTTAAGACTTCTATGTAAACCTTTTTTAGTGCACTGTAGTACTAGTACTATAAAGATCAAGAAAACGTGATTCTTCATGATATGTCCCCTCTAAAACCACGCTCATTTTAGTATAAAATTTGTTTAAAATTTACTACAAATTATTAATTACATTACACTTTAAAAGTAACGTATAGCAGCCTACCTTGTCAAGGTTGTTCCGGTAAATATGATTCAGGCGACTAACGTAAGCATCCCTTTTGCGTTTAATGAGCCTGGAAATACACATACCCAGAGAGTGACCTTTATTCTATTAATTTAGCTGTGTCATATCACAGAAATCCTGATAGCTGAACTCTCTACAGCATAACTCAACTACTACTAAGCAAACTACCCCACCTCATGCCTTTGTGTCAGACAGAAACATCTACTTAAAGCTTTGCTGATATTATATACCACAAAAGGGAAGCAAAACAAATACTGAAAGCTTTAATGCTTCAGAGCGTGCAGGAACTTGACCATTCTCAACTGTTACAAAAAAATCCTTTTTGTGAAATAAATTACCACATCTTCTTGCAGAAACAATATCCTCTATGACAACATAGATGTACATGTATCCCTTTAAAAACATTATTTTTTTCTTTACTGATGTTACTAGCACTTATTTTTAAATACTATGAACTAATTATTATTTTAAAAAACGGGAATAGATGTTTCTTTTTAATTACTATTAACCAATTACTAGAAGAAACGGTACTTAAAATAAGTAACATAGAAAATGCAACCGAAATGCATACTAGTTAGAAGTCAAGAATTCAATGGAAATTCTTATGGAAATTAATTATGTTTTTTTTTTTTGTTTGAATAGAGTCTATGCATAATGTATGTTTTGTATTTAGCTTAGACTTCTTGGGTATGAATGGATGAATGATTATGAAACTAACATTTGGAAATGTAAAAAAATGAACGAATTAATATTTTTCTATATTATTTTTAATGGAATTAATAAACAGTGATTGACTTTTGTGTACCTGAAAACATATTAAGGATTTACAATCAGGTTTAATCATCATTTCAGTTTAAATCTAAGCAGCAATTTTGATCTGGTTCATTTTTTTTTTATATTTTTGCCTTGGCTAATAGTAGTTCAGTAGAGCCCATAACTTCATAACTTAATTTAGCAGCCAGATTGACTGGTATGTATAAGTAGGGCTGCACAATTAATAACAATTTTAATCGCAATTACAATCATTCCTCTTTTTATTCTGCATGCTTAATATGCGTTTGTTTCTTTCTACAGGCTATCTTAAGGGTTTTTTCCATTGTTGTAATTGTATTTTTAGTTTAACATTATAATACCATGCCTATTTTTACCTTTTTTATGTCATTTAAAGAAGAAACTTTACCAGTGAAGAGCTGACATGGCTTAGTACTATAAAAAAGCAACTAAAGTGTGTTTCTGTTAAAATGTGTTTAGCTTTTAGCTTAGTTTATTATTTTTTCAAGTTGCTGCAAACCATAGTATAACCATCATTCAGTGTAAATTGTGTTAATCGTAATTAATTGCAATTACAACTTTATAAAGAAATACTAGTAACTGTCAGAATCAATGGGATCTAATGAACCAACGGGATCTAATGAACCAACATTAGAAATAGCAGAGACACTGAACAAATATATTAGTCACTTTTTAAATTATACAGTAATTATAATAGTTATAAGGGCTGAGCATCACCAGCAAGGTCACAACACGATATGTATGCCCATATATAATAATGTACTTTTTTTTGTACATTGATATTGCACTCACTCTAATATATTGAAAAGGTTATCTTTACATTGCTGGTAGGTTATCATTGCACAAATGAACATCCTCCATGTAAAAGATTCATTCATTTTTAGAAACCTTGCACTTTAGAAACTCAGTTTTAAATGTTTTTCTTATATTCAAACTAAGTGCAGTACACTTAGACAGACTTGATGATATCTTTATCATCAAATCAGTGACGTCGTATGTACACAACCCTAGTATACAAGACCTTATACAAGTAAATATACTAGTGCTTAAAAAAAAACTAGTAACACAATACTATCAATGCTTTCTTCTTTTCAATTTCGAAATACTTAATGTTGCAACGGCTTGCCATAATCGCACACAATGAATATATTATACACAAAAATCAAAGTGTTATCTTACTGCCAGTTGAAATGTGCTTTTGCTCCCTCAAACCCATAGTCTTCATGATCATGGAGATACTCCGCATGGGTGGATGCGTTCCACATTACCTGGAAGCATGCAGAAAAAACTACTTTATGAGTGTTTCATTAGACAGCACCACTCATGTTATGCACCCAATCAATTAGTAGTGTAAAGTAAAAGGGAAAAACAAATACCTTTTTAGGAACACAGCCAACATTCACCTGCAGCAGAAAGAGAAGATGTTTAACTAATGAACCAAGTCAATAACATAAGGGGACAAAAATCCATGGGTGCCGATACAAAACATTTCAAACAAACACAAAAAGAGCTGGATCTGGAGGCTTCCCCAAAGCACCCCTGTTCATCCGACTAACGCAGCGAGCAATTACTGTAAATAACTCGTCGCATCTACGTGGCTCTAAAGGAAAAGTGGTGTTGCAGGAGGAGGACGGTCTTTACTCACGCAGGTACCTCCGAGTTTGTGACTTTCGATCACGGCTGCAGTGGCACCGAGTTCAGCCGCCCGCCGCGCACCGGCCAGCCCTCCTGATCCTCCGCCAATCACCAGAAAATCAAAGCGCGTTACGGAGTCTGAGGCCATGCTGCGAACGAAGAGTCTACGAGAAGAAGACAGCGAACGTCCAAGAGTAAGAAAAGACGCTCGCAGACGAGACAGAGGGCTTAATATCTCCATAAGCAGGAAGCCACCACCCCGGCCAACGCAGTAGTTGAACTAATGGGAGGGACGTGAAAGCCTGTGCTTAGTCATTGTGAATTGACACAATAGTGTGTAAATCCCAGAAGCAAATTTGGACAATAGTCATCCATGCTTATTAAGGTCCTTCACTGTCAATCCCATCCCCAATATCCGGGGTGCTGAACTTACTTTGAACTCATTTTGCGTCTAGTCATGCTGCAACAGACAACAGTCTGCTTCATCTGATAATGGGCAATATTTCGTAAAAAGATGATTTCACTGAAGACAAACTCACCGGCGGAGTGCAGCCGTTACATATATACCTGGAGCGGAAATCCTTTTGCAATACATTGTAAACATGTATCAAATTAAGTGTGGTTAATTGTTGGTGCTGAGTTATGAACTCGTTAGACGTCTATATGCTGCACATCTTCATATTAATTTGGTATTGTTTATAACGGAATGTGTCGATGTAAACGGTGTCAGAAAGGAAGCCACTACACGCTAAGCTAAACTGAGCACGCGCGTTTCTGCGTGGCGTGCTGCGCCGCTGAACAGAAGCAAAGCATGACGTTATATTAATAGACAGGAAGCAATGGAAATGAGTATCGTAGTCTTAGCGATCATATTATTTGGGGGTCAGTAATTAGATTTCTTAGATAAAATAGTTATTATACTAATGCAATGACGCATAATACGTACGTTTGAAATGTAAAAAATGTTGTTATTCATCGAAGAACCCTAAAAAACATTTGCATCAAAAAAAAAAAAAAAGTGAGCAGCAAAAACATTGCTATCAAAGGAATAAATTGCATTTTAAAAAGTAGTGAAATAAAAGTCAGTAAAATGTAAATGACATCACAGTACTCATAGTTAATTTGTGAAGCATTAGTGACCATCTTCTGCTAGTGGCATTGTTGTGTTCGGTTAACACTTTTGGGTATATCCTAAATGCATACATAATCATATATTTGAATGCATTGTTTGTGCTTCCTTGTGCCACTGATAACATTTAGGGCTTTGTAGACCTCTATCAAGTATATAACATGTCAATGAATAGTAGAGGGAGGAGAAACGGTAGTGTTCATCTAAATGTCATCATCATGTACAAATCAAAAACAAATCTCTAGAGCACAATAAAACTTGCCTTCACACGTAGCATGGTATCCATTATCAGAAGCAAAACGAACACTTGCATTTCAAATATTTATGATGAACACAACAAATGAAATGATAAATCTGATGCATCATATTAAGGAACTTTATTAAACAACTAAAATGATTCAAAAAGAGATGAACTGACAACAAGTCAGAAATCCATTTTTCACATAAATATTGTCTTTATTGGACAGAAACAAGAGGTTATACATGGATGCATCCTCAGCGGAGCGACTTCACTGGTCATTCTCATAGTCTGCAGGGTTCTTTCTTTTGGTCTGTTCGTGAACCTGGTTGCCCCATGTGTAGGTCAGGTACATCAGAACCATGGCTGTAAACAGAGATGAAAGTTTCACAGAGAAGTGTTTTAGTGACACACAATGTTTGCTTCAGTTTACAGCTGGAATAGATGATGCGTTTGAAAATAAATAAATTATTACTTACGGGGTGCAACCTTAAATACAGATGCTCTGAATCGTCTCCAAACATTTGGGATTCCCTTAGAAAAGTAGTTTGGGAAAGCCCTCTGCTCAAAGGGAGAAATTCTATAGGTGATGATGTGCCTTACCCTGGCCAATTCTCCGAATTTGCGACCCATTGTGCCAAGGAAGCTGATTTAAGAGAAATTCAAGTCAAGGTTCACTTTAGTAATGTTTGAAATAAGCACACACTTCTCAATCAGTAAATACATTTTACATTTGAACAATATTAAAAACAGCTGTATAAGGAATAAATAATAATTCATTGTTATAAATACATTAAACTTTTTTTTTTTACTTTAAGTAGACTATCAATAAATTACAACCAAAGTTTAAATTTTCCCATTCAGTATTAATAGTTTTTTGCATTGTTGACTCTGCAGTTGTATCCATTCAATAATTAAATTTTTGAATGTAGTGTCAATTTGAACAACGTTTATACAGCTACTGTACAAAACATAATAATCCATAACGTAACGGTTTAAAGTAATATTAAATCTATCAGTCGATTACATTACTTCGATTAACACGACTCAAGCGTAGATGATCTAGCAAATAGGAAAGTTATGAATGAATAATTAATTACAAAGATATCAATAAACATCTATAATTTTTTAGCATAAAAGGGCAGAGAGTGGAGACACAACGTATATATACACACACGTATAATTAGCATTAAGTGGCTAGGCTAGCAGTTTTCTGTAAGACCTTGCTTGACATTCATCTTCATCGCACTGTCTCCGTTTATAGATACATTTATACTTCACAGACATACACTCAGTAGCTAAAGTGAGATAAAGTCGCAAGTTTTACCTCACCGACATAAAAAACACAAGACAAAGAAAGGAAAGATTTGCTGCTAACCAACCTCACTGCTCTTTGACACCGTTTTCGTGCTGTGGATTCTCCAACTTCCGCCTGCGACCTTAAGTCACATCCGTTTCCTCTTTTTTACTCGGCTTCTCATTGGCGCTCCCTTCTACTGTTTCCTGGCTATCGAGACACGTGAAGGTCAGCATAGCGCTAGAACAGTGTACACAGTGGTCACACATAACTATTAAGTGATTATCTGCGGCGTTTGCCAATCGTTTCCCCCAATGGATAATCAAGGAGTCACGGCAGACCCTCAGCTGCAGCAATTCATCGAGATCGAGTCTCAGAAGCAGAGGTTTCAGCAGCTGGTTCATCAGATGACAGAAGTGTGCTGGGTGAGTGTGTGTGTGTATGTGTGTGTGTGTGTTACTGGGCTGCATAATGCAGCACTTCATGAGGATGCATCAGACACTAATACAAGACATTGCATATTCATTGTGCTATCTGTTTAATCACTTTAGCTGTTCTCAAGTTTTTTATTTAGTTATTTATTTATTACGTGGTTTAAGTATTATGTAAAAGTAAAATGCTCAGCCCTCTTTGTCATGAGGATTGTGACTTTTATGTAAAATATTTCATATTTTATTTTTTATATTAATGATTTGTTAAATTAGCTATTTGTCTTGATCACACACACACAAACAATACCATTTAAACCGCTGGGATTGGTAAAACTGATAGCTTTCCAAGGCTGAATTTATTTCTATGAAAACGTATTTGTGAAAATATGATTTATTTCTGTGATGTCATAGTTGGTTTTAGTCCCATCTTCAGTGTCACGT
This sequence comes from Enteromius paludinosus, assembly GCA_032361165.1. NCBI lineage: Eukaryota > Metazoa > Chordata > Actinopteri > Cypriniformes > Cyprinidae > Enteromius > Enteromius paludinosus. The sequence continues at coordinate 3,146,733 of JAUMHQ010000019.1, read as the reverse complement.
GATCCTTTATATTTATAATATGCCGATTTACTGCTCAAGAAACATTTATTAATATTGTGTTCGAAACAGTTGTGCCACTTAATAATTTGTGTGTTTTTTTTTTTTTTATTAAGATTCTTTGAAGTTTATAAGAACAGCATTTATTTTTAAATCCAGTAACATTAAAAGTTTTTACCGCCTTGCGGAATAAAAGTATGAAGAACAAAACGTACTGACCTCAATCCTTTAGGCGATATTTATTGTTATATTAATTGTTAAATGAGCTGAATATCATTAAATGCTTTATAGTCATTAGTTCTAGGTTTCTTTAGAGCTCACCGTGTGTTTTTCTTTGCAGGAGAAGTGCATGGATAAGCCTGGCCCGAAGCTCGACTCCAGAACAGAGGTGTGTTTTGTAAACTGCGTGGAACGATTTATCGATACGAGTCAATTCATCCTTAACAGACTAGAGCAAACACAGAAGAGTAGAGGAACCTTCTCTGAGACCATGACAGACTAGTAAAACCACAGCCAATGACAAGACCGCATCATTCGGCCACTTACTGAGGCTTTGGCATGTCCACGTAAGAACCGTGAGGCAACAGCTGTCAACAGGATTCAGTTCAGTTTTCAAAGACAAAGTGCCTCATTTTGCTCTTTTTATTGTTGTTAAGGCAATATATATATATATATATAGGAATCAAATGGATGCATGTCCCAGTCCCCAGACAGTTTATCGTCACACGCATTGACATTTCCCAGTGCTGAGACTTTGGTATGGATTTAAGGAAACATCATGGACCATCAACTGAATGATCCCTTTGTACCGATCTGATCTGGAATTTACTGTAGGAGGAGGCTCTGCTTTCTCTTTCTCTTCAACCTACATACCAAGTGTGCACTCTATTGTCTTACTGGGAACGCTTTAAGATCTGTGGCTTATTCAGTGTGTGTTGAAATGTGGACTTGAAATAAAACTACGAAATACCTCCTGCAGTTATTCATATAATGTATAAAAATGAGTACGCAGGGGTAAAGTTAAATACTATTAGACATCTCAGAGGGTTCAGTGTCCTATTTATAAAAATAGATTACCGGGCACTTCGTAAACACACACACACACATATATATATATATATATATAAATGTACTACCTTGAGTTTGGTTTCAAATAAATGCTGTTTCTTCTAACTTATAATAGCTGCTGGAAATCACCTTAATTTCCAAAAAAAAAACATATTACCCCAAACTGTTAATTAGTAGTGTATAGGTATTCTAGTAAAGCACATTGTATTAAACAAAATTATGATTTTATTTAAAGAATGAGGCATTGATAAGAATATAATTGCATGTTTATCTTAAACAAGACTGGTTTGATCATGGAATAAATAATGTAACATTTAATAAGATGTTGTACAGCAGATTTTTAACACTAAATTGCTTCTTCAGAATGTTCATATTTGTTTAGAAATTACTAAGCAACACTATTAAACTGTTAAAAAATGCAAGATAGAAATATAAATATTATAGATAGAAAATATGCAAGACAAGTTCCTTCTGTACTAAAACACACACACAAGAAAAGATGCAAATGAAAGCGCTATCACAGTATTAATGGTTAGCAAAGTATGCCTGTACAGTAGCATACATCTGTGTTTTAGTAGTCACTCACATAATCATTAAGCATTTTTGCTGATGTTATGCTAGGTGATGAATGTGCCATTGCTCCTTTTGTCTGAACTCTCAGGAAAAAAGCTCTTTGCATTTGTTTGGTTAGTCAGATTGCTTTCACCGATCGTAGTAGTTCTCTCTTCGGCTGGCAAAGCAATGTATGGTTGGTTCCATGTTCTATCTTGAGAGCCAATGTGCAGATATAAAGGTAGGTAGTCCAGCTTGAAGTTTATATCCCTGAATGCATGGATAAGAAAAATGCCTATGATGATGGTAAGAAAGCCACTAACAGTCCCAGCAGCCCCGTCAGCAGACATTCTAAGCCACTCTTTAAACAAGATTGCTGAACAAGCCATGACAGATACGGTGAAGAAGACATAATAAATAGGTGTAACTATCGAAGTGTTGAAGATGTCGAGGGCTTTATTAAGGTAGCTTATCTGGATACTGATGCAGATCACAAGGCATATGAGAAGGGCCCAGAACAGCGGCTCTTTCAGAACAGCCTTTCCAGCGAACAGCTCTTTGATCCCAATGCCAAGGCCTTTCACACAGGACACAGACAACGAACCAATCACAGAGCAGATGAGGATGTACACCAGCACATTCTTCTGACCATAGCGAGGTGCGACAAAGAAGATCAGGGCCAGGCTGCTGACGACAATGCAGACAGCAAAAGCGATGAATCCTGTGATGCATGCAGAGAGACGGCTATAATGAAAAACGGTTCAAAGCTCACAGTGTGCCTAGTGTGAATGTGAAGTAGGTAGAAGAATACCTGGATCTTTGAGCTTCTCTGCCATTGCAGTCAAAGAAGCAACCTCCTCTTCTTGCGGAGCGTGAAGCACCATAACAGTGGAACCGAAGATACACAGCAAACAGCCAATTTTTCCATGGATATTCAGACGCTCACTCAGGAAGTATGATGAAAGCACAGCACTAACAACAACAAAGAAAGGTTGTAATCCAGCAATTTTAGCCAAAGAATTTATGTATTTGATCAAAAGTGACAGTAAAGAACAAATACTGTTATTTTTATCTTTCTACTTGAATATTCTGAAAAATATGGCATTTTCTACAAAAATCTCCCATTTCAACATTTTTCTTGGCGCCAAATCATTATATTTGAATGATTTCTAAAGGATCATGTGACATTGACACTGGTGTATTGGCTGTTTTAAATTTTGTTTTAAGTTTTAAAAAAAATTACGCTGAACTCAAAATCATCTTAATTTGTGCGGGTATATAAAATTAAAAATTGCAGCAATAGCCAAAAGACAATTTTCTGATTATTTAGATTTTTATTTTTTTTTCAATCAGATTCCAGATTTTCAAATGTTTGTATCTCTGCCAAATATTGTCCTTAATTTATTGATCTTAATTTATTAGTGGCCCTTATGACTGCTTTTGTGTTCCAGGGTCACATTTCACAGTGTTACTGTATTTACACTTAAATAAGAAGTGTTGTTGTGAGTATATTTACCTGACCAAAACACTCAATGCTCCCAGAGGTGTTACTAATGTGGCAGGAGCAAATGCATAAGCTGCGAAATTTGCTGCCTCACCTATTCCCACTAAAAAATAAAACACATGACAAGACAAAAAATGTGATCTATACTGACATCTATATGTGTGAATGGCAAGATTTCCTATCAATGTAAACATGCACATTTGATTAATGTTAATATTCTGATTATCCCTTGTACTTCAGCCCTGCTAAAGACAAATAAACACATAAAATGATAATGTCATACTTGATATAAGCCCAGCCCACCACAACCATTCTTTCAGGTATGCATATCCACCTTGACCTGAATAATGCAGAAAACAGACCTGATCAGTCAGCACAAGAAAATTCAGTGGCAATGTCAAATGAACAATATAAAAACAAAAATCAATGCAATTCAAATACTGCGTAATAATATATTGTACAATGATAGATTACACTACAAATATTACTGACCCACCTGCTCTAGTAGAGCCACTTTTGGCCAGTCGTAATAGGCCTTTCTTTTTCAATATAAAACTGCCACCGATGAAAATAGTCGAGCTAACAGCAAGTGCCAAACCAATGTAGAAGTCAGAGCGGTTTGCAGCATCCATCTGAATGCAGTTAGAAGTTTATTAGACATTAAAGTTGCAGAAACAAGCTATCTAGACGGCATCGTAAACACAGATGCGTTTGTTGACATGATGTCTACGTAGGCAGCACATATGATTTAAAACAGTCACAGACTAGAAAGGGAAGCCAGTCAGATCATGTGATTCACGCCTGCTTCTCACACAGCCAGTTCCTCAAAACGATAAAACATTATATTTTACTTTAGACTGTTTGTCTATCTACCCAATGCATGTATACTAACAGAAAATGCACAAACAAGCATTTCCAAACAAGGAAAGCTTCTTTTTTATTTAATGATTTAGGCAGTTTTTTATTGGCTCACTAAGCTTTTACGTATATTGTGCTAGCAGGCAGTGATGTTTTGACGTTTCGTCACTTATTTTTATTATCATTGAAGACTACACTTGAAACACAATAGAAATAGGAATAATTGTTAAATTGACTAACCTTTTATTCGAACCGTCCATCGGTGGCGTTTTAGTCTCGTGTAATAAACTTCCTGGTGAAGTGACTGTAACGCGGGTTGCCAGATCCTCTCGATTAACTTCAAATATTGTCTGTCTGGGCAATTTATTAAAATGATATTTCGTGTTATGTATTCTGTAAGCACTTCTCAGGTATGTAAACATTAAAACTAAGTGTTTCGTCTAGCGTTCCACCGTCTAAAATGTGTAGTTTTTATTTTGATGATAAAATATAAATTTATATATTTGTGTAACATTGAAAAATGCGTGTTTGGACCAGGCCAGGTGACCTATATTTTATCAGATATAAATTCATTTTAATCGAAATTTTGCTGCTTAAAGAAGAACAGGCACTTAAAATAAGTATCACTGCTTATTGAACAGTGTTTTATTGACACAAATGCATGCAATTTCAAATATCGTTAAAAGAATGTGACAAAAATAAGTGGTGGCAGAGGAATATTGGAAACTGATGATTTTTATTCAAAAAACAGGCAGATGAAAAAGACAAAGTGTACTTTTTAATTAAATAGCCATCTGATTTCAACCACAGAGGAGAAGGTGAAAAATATATTTACACATCAAGACTGGAAGATTTCTTCTATATCATACTTTGTTATACTAAAGTTTACTATATATATATAATTTTCTTTTCTTTTGTATAAATACACAGCCTAATCATTAAAATCATTACACTGTCATTATTTATATGTACATGTACATTACAGTCATCAATTTTATCTGTATCGTTGTTTCTGCTAGTTGTTATCAATAATTGTAATAATATTAAAGAGTTGCTTTTGATTTAAATTCATAGTATGCCAAAGATTTGAGCAAAATGTAAGGTAAGACTGCAGTGTTACATGAGAAATCATATTTCAATCTTCTTTTTTTGAACATTTGAACTCTAATTTATCCAAGAAGAGTCTGACTATGAATTCACATTATTGGGTTCCTTAAACTAAAGAAATTAGGAGATTATTTTAAAACTTAAGATTGCATATGTACCCTTAATGTCCAAGGGTGCTCAGTATTGTGTGTATTACATATTGAAAAGCAAATCCTTAATGGTCATGACAAGATCACTGAATGTGGGCCGCTCATCCGGTCTCTGCAAAAAGAGAGAGGTTGATTACTTTAATTATGTCATTTACATTATGTCATTATGTCGTTTACATTTGCATAATCGGATAACTGTTTGGACTTAGTATAAAGCTGTGTACCTCAGTCCAACAAATGTTCATAATGGAATAAATTTTGTCATTGGCCAACTGTGGGCGATAGAGCCGATGACCTGTAGTAATTTTCTCTACTATCTCCGTGTTGTTCCACCGATCATATGGCATTCGGCCCAAAGTGTACACCTCCCACATTAAAACACCTGTCAGACAAATAATACAAGAGAAAATTAAACCAGGATTTTGACAGGAGGTAAATTCGGCTGAAAATGCAGTGGTGACGCACCAAATGCCCAGATATCTGACTTGCTGCTGAACTTGCAGTAAAGGAGGACTTCAGGAGGCGACCAGCGCACTGGAAACTTTGAACCTACAGAGCTGGTGTATTCATCATCCAGAACATACCTGTAAGAACAGCAGTCATTTTTATATAGAAAGTTAATATGGAGAATTTCCCTCGAATAGTGTCCTGGTCTATGCATAAAATTACCTGGACAATCCAAAATCAGTCACTTTAATGGTTCCATTTGAGTCTACTAAACAGTTCCTGGCCGCCTAGGAGGGATTAAAAAAAACATTTTAGACATTTTTATTGGTAAAATATGTTTTCCAGGTAGAAAGGAACATTTTTGTGTCACACAAACCAGGTCTCTGTGGATGTACTGATTGGCTTCTAAGTAGGACATGCCCTCGCTGACATCTTTGCACATTTCAAGGAGCAAAATACTTGAGGGGTGCTGCAGAACATCCCGTAAGTAATTCAGCAGACATCCATTGGCGAGATATTCTGTGACTATGTAGATGGGTCGCTGTTTTGTACAGACACCATAGAGCTGAACCAGGTTTTCGTGACACAGTTTCCTAAACAGAAAATGATAGGTTATACACATAAACAATTATCCTTCAGAAATAATTCTAATAATCATTCACAACTGAAAACAGTTGTGTTAACTAATTTTCGGAAACCTTGGAACTTTTTTCAGGATTATCTGAAGAATATCAAGTTGAAAAGATTTATGTGAAATCTTTACTGGAAAAAAAAAACATACTGACATCACACTTTTATTTATCAACAGTGTACACTTACATCATGACCTTGGCTTCCTCAATGAAGTCATCCTCTGACATTGAGCCCTCTTTGACCATTTTGATGGCCACGTCATGACGGCCTTGCCATTTCCCATACTTCACCACTCCAAACTGACCGTTGCCAAGTTCTCTGATAAATGTAAGCTGACGGGGATCAATCTCCCAACTTCCTAGAATAAAAAGTAGGAGAAGAGGGCAATTTACATTTACTTTACATTACATTTACATTTGTACATGTATGCATTTGGCAGATGCATTTATCACAAAATGAATTATGTTGCATTCAGGCTATGCATTTTATGAGTTCATGCATTCCCTGGGAATCAAAACCATGACCTTGGCGTTTTTAATGCCATGCAAATACATACTCACCATAACCTAGACCAGCAGTGCAGGGAGCACTCTGAGCTCGATTTGACACAATGTATTTTAGTCTGCTCACCAGACCTGCAACAGATATATTTGCTTTGATTAAATACTTTTACACTGATCATTTGTCATTGTGTATTTCCATGCAAGTAGTTAACGTTAGAATTACCCGCTGCATTATGCTGGTGGTAATTAATAAGTTCTGGGATAGTGCTGAAGTTGTGCTTCTCTGCTAAATAGAACTGGCCTTCTGCCGTGACGCATATGTTGTAGTGTCTGCAGCTGCCAACAGCCTCCCTGGAGAGAGACAAGAAATGAAATTTTCCCGATTACTTGGGAATCAAGTCAAATCCTAAATTTGTCTCACAAAAAAAACAAAAAACTTGAGAGATGAACAGCGCAGTCCCGTGACAATTTACACAGTGGGAAACCTGACCTATGATAGGAGTTTTGCATAGAGAGATTTACATCTCTCTTCTGTAGGGTCAGTTTTCCACTTTCATTTTGATAAGTTAACTGTGAAACAAATGTGTAGCTTGACTGAACTCACCCACCAGCCTTGGTGAACACAGAGACAGTGTATTTTCCAGTGTATTTGCCAGAGTCTCTCACCAAAAAACCACCATCTTTACTCTATTTTTTTTTAAAGACAGAATATAAATTAAACAAATATATGGAGTGAATTCAGCTCAACAGTGCTACCTTTTAAAACTCATTTTATATACATATATACACATATACATTTTAAGGATAAATCAAACACTTTTTGATTGCCACCACAGCTTTATACTTACTTCTGTTTTCAGCAAATTCTCTGCCTGGCTGCGGTTCATGTTCTTGCAGTACCAACTAGGAGACAGAAGATCTGTTAAAATGTGGTTTTAATAGGTATAAAAATGTTTTCACCCTTTTTAAACTAGCATAGGCCTGAAGTTGTCTATGTTCTTCAATGTACACTTACTCGTATTTCTCCAATCCATTTAAGGCCTGAGCAATGTAGTTACTTGGGATGTATCCTTCATTTCTGTAAACAGTGTAGGAGATCAGTAATGCTTTTCATATCTGAAAACACAATCCTGATTGCACAGCTAGTTCCACCCGACTACCTTTCACCCACAGCCTGTAAAAGTTTCCCCAGATATGCAAATAATTTGACAGGTGTCTATGTGTTTATCAAATTCATTTTCCACTAGCACATTCAGACTGTATATCTGTTGTATACAACAGTTTGATCAATGATTACAAATCATATGCTTAAGCATCATCTCTTACCCGTATTTATCTCTAGCTTTAAACCAATTGGGATCACTGATTTCTAAGAGTGTGTACTCCTCATCCTTTCTCAGCTCCAAGTCATGGGGAGTCATTGGTACATATTCGTATTCAGCTACAACAGTCATGCCCACACTGAAGCCTGGGGTGAGCGTGGGTGGCTGGGGAGGCAGAGGCCTGGGTGGCTTTTCCTAAGGAAGTAACATAGATTAGTTCTCAAGACTAAATTTAAGGGTATGTGATGCAGCACATCCTGATTTTCCCAAGTACTATGTGTCCCTAGGTCAACATATTTTGTTGACCCTGGGACAACATTTTAATGCAAAAAACTCTACACCTAAACCTAACCTTACCCATGAGTAATGCCTAACATCAGAGGAATTGAGAGATGACTGACACTGATGTACAAGCACCAAACACTGATTGTAAGCCTAAACGTCACAAAAACTGTAAACTGTTTCTTCAAATCTGATTTGGTTAATCACAATGTTGTCCCAGAGGCAACAAAGACGTTGACCCAGGGACATCTTGCACTTGGTAAAATCAGGTTAGCGATGTGATGCATGCATTGTGAGTGATTGGATAGAATGGTAACAGACCTCCTCTGGTGTCGGTGGGAGAGGCTTCCTGGAATCACGATTCTTCGAACCTCTTTTGAAAAACCCTTTGAAGAGGATTAAAGATATTGACATGTATCGAAGAAGATTGAAGACAAGATGTTTGCATCATAATTTACAATTACATACATACTTAAATGATATTAATTGACATAATTACAATTGGGCCCTGTTTCTAAACGAATCCACGGTAAAATTGAGTGAACAAAAGACCAAGTACTGATGTGGTCTAGAACTTTTGTCTTGTTGTCTTCCGAGCATCTTTATCGTTTGTTTTTTTGCGTTAGACCTGCATTGTTGATCTTCTTTTGTGGAGGCACACTTTTCTGTCATAGAGTTGGTACATTCCAGCTGTTTGTTTGTTTTTCCCAGACTGGCTTCAATATAAGCCGTTTTAAGACTAATGAGAAAGTGTTGAGGTTTGAAAGTTTTGAAACTCACAGAACTCAAAATGTTTCTTAGTGACTGGCCTTAAAAGGATATTTCAAAAAAGATTCCGTCATACCCCTATGTCATTCTAAACCTGTATGACTGTATACTGACCAAACAAACCCCTTACACTTTCGGATAAACATCATGTAATGTTTTAATGGCACACGTACATCTGCAAGATGTCTTTTAAAGATCTCTTGCTCTGGAAAGCAAACACAGACGTCTTACAGATGTCAGTTTTACAAACATTCTAAATCATAAACATCTTAAAGACATCAAATAGACGTCTATTTGACATCTAAAAGGAGATGGCCAATAGACATATTGCAGATGTGAATGCAGATGTCAAATAGACATCTCCTAGATGTACGTGTGCTGTCAGGGACTAGCCTACAGTCACGCTGAGAAGTTTTGCATTGTATATTCAGCATCGTCAAACAAGTATTGCAGGAAACAGAGAGTATGACAATCAACCAGTGAGAACGTAAACGAACGGAAGCTCATTTATTTTAAACACTATAGCAACGTTAACAGACCTCCATTTTTGGTTTCCAGCACCCTGCAGCCCATTGCCTGCTTCATCTCCTGCTGGCAACACTTCCATATTCCATCCTCCCAGAAGCACGGGTGATACTTCTGCATAAGGTCCTTGTTGAATCGCACCACTTAAAGACAGGTACATTGGAAGTCATTTACATTGAATCAACACAGTGTTTTGCATAGGTCTTGTATGTTGTGGTATGGGAAGCATTCATACTTTTCTTCTTATCTCTGCTATAATGTAGCCCATATAAAGGTGGCTTGCTAATTTGAATTGAGTTTGCGATAATGACTTAAACACATACCAGTTTTTAACTCATTTATCCAAAGCTTTCGAATTTGATCGGACTTAGCAAATACATAAAGAGGACCTTCATCATAGACTATCTGTGAGAGAGGAGAAAAAAAAGCATCACAATACAAAGTTATATACGACATTGGCTGACAGATGAATCAACTGTTGCATTTCAAAATAATCTACTATTGCCAAATGCTTCCTCTTTCTTTTGAAGCTTTGTTTACTGGACGGTTTATTGAACACGGTTTACATTTTTGAAGGTTTCAAAGTATTTGTAAGTATTTACATCACAAGGTATGTTTCATAAAGATAAATAAATACATGATTAAAAGAGTTTATCTTTTGAGAAACCGAAAACCACAGAGTTTTGCTGTTTGACACATTCATTTCCTGGCGCACTTTCTTTTTGTAAGTGTTGAAAAACTCACTTTTTTTGTGCAGTGCTTTTATATGCCTGACAGTTTTAAAATGTCAGCAGCACCTGTTGAGTTTTGTTCTTCCTCTGATTTTAGACTTTGAAGAGGAAAGGTTTCACTTCTGCTCCATTGCTCTCAGCCTGTTATCACGGTTTAAAGCCTGATAAGTTTCTTCTTGCGCTCTGTCAGCCCAGTGAGACATATTTCCACTAGCCTGAGTGATCTCGCTAGCCTACACTTCCTAGTCAGCTAATACTGGAATTTTAAGTTTAGATACAGCGACACAGACTTCACTTCAGCTCAGCTTGAATACTAAGACATGGTGATGTACAATATATTGACGAGGGAAGTGGAAGGAAGAAGACTACTGTAAATACTGCACACCAAGAATGCATTATGCTGCAGTCCCATTGAAGTTGGTAGAAAAGTATCATTTCGGTGTCTTATTCTTTGCTGAGACTCACCTGAAATGGATATAATCGCTCAGGAGGTGCGCTGTCCTCTGCTAAAACAATCTCCACACATCTGATCTTTTCAACGTCCACATAACCTTTGAGGCCTTTCCTCTTCTAAACAGTTAGAAGGAGGATTATGATATTAAAATATCCAAATCACAAAATATTGGAACTTGTAACAGTGGTTTAAAAATATGAAAGTAACACTGCTATCCTCAGAAAATAATGTCAAATTCGTTCGTACCCCTTTTTCTGCATCGTAGTCGTAGTAGGATATCTTATCCTGAGTGAGAACAAACAGCCTTTCTTTGAAATTTAAAGGTGAGGTCTTCTTTTTCTGCTGGGACCGTTTTATAAAAACCTCCTCCAGAATGCTGTCTGGCATGGTCTTTTATATCTGATGTAAACCTGGGGGGAAAAAGACAAACTGTTGAACCTGTTAGTTAACTTTGAGGGCTGGGCAACTCTATATTGGTTTTGTTGAGTATGTCTTCGTGTTTAATTTTGTTAGTTAAGTGTGAGTGATGAGTAACTCTATATAGGTTATATTGGTTTGTTAAATACGGGTTTCCTCTTCATGTTTATAAAGAATGCTGAAGGGAAATGTTTTTATATCCCCTGCAGTCAAACCTCTCTATATCCAAATGTTACGTATGCTATACGTTCTAGTTTCCCCAGCAGGACTGTTCTGGTCTAATGCTGAAGATGGATCCTGGTGGCTGTGTCTGATTAGGAATGGTTTGCATGGGCCCTCCTGTCAGTGTCAATGACATCCTTTGTTGCCAATATTTCCTCCTGTAGATCATCTGTTTCCTCTGAACACTTCTTCCTGCTCTGGTATAAGCTGTGAAGCCACAACCTTACTCATCCTATCAGTGCATATCAGCATCTGTATCTTCACCATCTACAAACCAAAAAACTGAACGTTCACATCCTTCTCCCCTTGAGGCCTGCATCTTAATTTAATGCATTAGCAAAGGGTCTGAAGTTAAAAACATATGTAGTCACTGCAAAGCAAGAACCTTACACAACTTTTGGACAAACATCTCAACATTAAACAACATCATAATACCCCACTGAATACAAACGGATGACAAAGAATGCATTGAGGAAAAAGTATTTGTTAATCATTTATTGACCTCGTTCATGAACATAGTTACTGAACACAGCTTTTAGTTTTGCTCTACAATCTCCGACCTAATGTAACTTCACACATTTACATGAAGCTGTAAAGATTAGCTTACTAGGTTGCCTGTTTTTTGCTTAATATCTTCTTAATATTCAAATAACTTTCTTGCATTCTGATTAAAGTCTGGAAAGGAAAAAATGCTCCAAAGAAGCATTTGCTAAATTTACCTGTATCTCAGTGTCCTTTAAAACAACATCTCAGTTAGTTCTGTTCCTCATTACTTTCAGTGCCTTCGCTCAACGCTTCTCTCACATAGACAGTAAATGCTGAGTCGTCTGCGTTCTGTGGTAGAGAAACTGAACTGCTTATTTTAAACACAATGTGAGCATTTCCTGGTTTCTTCTTATGCCACCAACACCGCCTTTTAACACCTTCAAAAGCTTTTCACAATAACTTTAAGGGTGAAAACATTACTGTCACTTTCTGTTTTGAGTTTAGAATTTATCATGAAAAAACTACAACCATCCAGTGTTGTATTAAATGCACTCTGCTAAACACCTGGATGACAGTGGTGTGGGTTTGGTGTGGGTTTGATATTTCAGGACTGCAGTGCACAGGACCTTGTTTACCACAATAGCTCAACAGTTAATTTTCAAAGGGCAATGACTTATAAGACTTGACACAGGGAAGTTGCGTTAATGTTGCTCTGTGATACAGAGGAAGGGGAAACACAGTTCGTATCGGCATCAGTAAGCAGTAGGAGTCAGATAATTACTGTTAAGCTTGTCTCTGTTTCACATCAGGCTTTTTTTCAGGCAGATGTTGCACAAATGTGACCAATAACAATTTGTTGATTAACCAAATGCTGCCTTAATGAAGACCGTAGCTTCCTGTGTTACTTTGAGGCAGGGCTTATAGGCCTTTACTTGAGTCCAAATGGTAAAATAACCCTAACCTTAAGCCAAAAAAAAAGTCTATGATACATAACTCATGCATACCCATTAATGTCCTCTCATTGGTTAACAATTTAAAAAAAAGTTGCTTATTTGACTCTTGTGTTCATTGAAAGTGTTGTTGAGCAACAGGAACCTTCTAGAGTGTCCTGTGTCTGTAAGGTTCCTGAATGATAAGTGTGCGAGTATCACTCATGTTCGGAGGGAGGGAACTGGGCAAAAGATAGTCTGCCACATTAGACCACAATTTATCTTAACCTCTGGTTCTTTTACTGTATTACATAGTTTGCTTATTCCCTTGGCTACTTTAAACTCAAATGTAAACATAGATTGCAGTACAGTATTACATTAGTTGTTTTCACCTGTACCCTACTGAAGAGGTTTAACAAAGGAAAATCTGTAGTTAAAACTTAAGCAAAAAACAAGACATAGCCTACTAAATGTCACAGTAGATGATGACGAGATGATGAGCATGGTAAATGTTATTCAATGGAATTTCAAATTTGCATTACATCACTGATATCCACCAAAATGGACTCTTTTCATTGTGTGATGTAGAAATGCAAAGGACTTTTTCTGTTTGTATCTTGTCATGCATTTAGCCTTATAAACATGATGTCCACAGAGGTGTGTAGGAGTATGGACATTTGTTTAAACGTTTATACATGATACAGTGCTAAAACAGAAATATAAACATCGAAACATCTAGTTTTCTCTGTATATATTCTTTTAGGTTACTTTGCTAAAACCCAAACAACTGGCTGAAAGAATGCAGCATGTGTCTTAGTGAATGAAACAACCTTATTGTACTTTTCGTGATCACTTATTTGTTTTCAGTCACTTTAAATAAAGGAATCTGCTACATGAAGTATAAATGCATTCACAAATATATTTTCAAAAATCATATTTATGTGTTTTTTTGTTGGTTTGCTTGTTTCCAACCAAAATAACCCAACTGCACGTGGATTGAAATGAACTCGAATGCACAATGAAAAACATGCTTTTTTAAATTGTTAAAACAGAACTATTCATATGCAAATGACGCATTAATAATACTGTCAACCCTACAATACTGTCTTTAAACCACTGTGGTATAGTCTGTGGATCCGTTTTTACAAAATGCTTTTACATGATTGAGTAACACAGTAAAAGGAACGTGTGAAGTAGACTAACCAGTAGAGTGGACTATTTTCATGCGCAAATAGTTGCCTGTTCGTGTGCAAAGAGTCGCTGTATGTTAATTTCATATTAATGCACATAATCTTTTATTTTAAGAGGTAAAGTAAGTTTCCCAAAACAACTTCCCTACTTATTTCTCCCTTCTATAAGCCAGATATGTATGCAGGATCCATCTAATTCAGCATAGCAATGTTGAGTTTTATACATTTTATTTACAAGCACAAAGAATCAGTATTTTCTTGTAGCTATTTTACTTATGAATTCTTAGATCATATACATTTTTTGTTATTATTAATATATTGCTGTGTATTTTGTGGTGTTCCTGTAAATAATATTGGAAAATACAGTGAAATAAAGTAGGCACATTGATTTACTTGTATGACCACAAACCAGCATGGCTTAACAGTGAAATTGGCAACACAGCAAAAGCTGCATAACAGCATTTGTACTTAGTCAGACCAAAGACAAGAGCTTTAGTGGATTAGACATTTTAAGAGACTGTCATGGAGTGTCTCTCTCTGTAACACTGTTAAAATCTCTATGTATCATGTTGCTATCTGTTAATTAACAGAAACTGTTTGCTTTGGTTAGTCACCTAATATCTATTAAGTAACAGCATTATTCTACGTCACAGCTAATGGCAAACTACACAATCTTTGTCTTTGGCAGAGGAGCTCCAGTTTGAAGTTAGTCTTAAAGAAATCTTACCTGAGCTCAGTTTTTTTCTTCTTCTGTGATCTGGCACAGGGATGAAACCAGTCAGACTGAGAGCAGGCTACTAAACTGGACTGTGAATGTGATCAACAGTGGACAAAACTCCACCCAACCACAGAAGTCTTGTTACTCAGTTCCCCTTTTGCTTCCTGCTCATTTTCATAATGTCGCTCATGCAGGGCTGCTGCTAACAGTGTCTCGCAATCTGTTAGTGCTCACATACACTGCATGCAAATGACCTATATGTACCTTTGATATACTGTTTGAGAAGGCTGAATGTGGTTATTTCAAAGAGTTTATTCCAAAGCCTGCTTGACTCCTTTGATCAACATGATCAATACAGATGGTTTCTCAAACGGTAAAGCACTATTTAAACCTATAAAAAAAAAAAAAAATTATAATGATGCATAGAATTTGGATAGTTTGGATCCGCGTTGTTACCAATAAAAGTTACTATACCTAGTCAAAGGGTTGTTTATAGTGAACATCATATTCATGCTCTCACGTCTACATCTCGCATCGATCACAAAATACATAAAATTGTAAAATATGTATAATCGTAAAAACTTCCAGATGGTTATTGGTCAAATCCTGCAGTTCATGAATGTGTGGATGACAAGAACAAACCCACTGAACCGCTTCGGTGTCATGTGCCTCCAAAACAGATGATGGCGCTATTGTCTTCATAAACTACATAGCAATGACATTGGTAAACAAAATTATAATATGTCCTGGCCAATTAATGTTTGTTATCAACTTGGGGTTTATGTCAATCTGCCCAGAGTTTTTAAGAACAGGAGAAAGAGACTAAAGAGGTATATGAAACAAATCTTCACCAGTATATTGATTCATTAATACATTGAGCGTAAAGTGCCCATCACTTTATAGAAATGCAAAAGGTAGCACTTAAATGTACAGAAATGCTTTAATTGATTTCAGATCAATTATATCCATTACAGTACAAGACATGAGCTACCAAATGATCTGTAAAATCCCTGAGGGCCTTTATGTATGTTAATTAGGTTTCGGTTATTTCGCACTGAAACCTTTAAATACATCATAAATCTTCATTGTAAAGTGGAACAGATTACAGTACATCTTTAGAAGATGTATGTAAGGTAGAAAAAGAACATTTCCTAAGAGTTCAAGTGCTTTGTGAATGTTTTTTGTACATTACTACAACTGAATTTTGATTCTTAGTGTGCACTTTTAAAAAAACAACAATAGCAAAAAAAAAAAACATCAGGAAGTTGAACTCAATCGCAACAGTGCAATAATACATTTCCCATTTCTTTGGAAAGTTTTGCTTTCCAAGTCATGTCACAGGGTGCTTTTGATAGGGCTGACAGTGAGGAGTGTTGTGCCTGTAGGGTTGACTTTAACCATCACCTCTGACAAGAAATTCTGGACACCCATTTCCTGGTACACAGGCAGGAGCTGCGTTACGTTGCACTTCGGGTTACAGAGCTGCCAACTAGGTAGCGTCGCCACAGAAATGATAAATCTGCGTGGACCACCAATCTCCTGCCTATTCATCACTGCCACGGCCAGCCTGTTGCCTGACAAGGGCCGTTCCCACACTTCAAAATTGTCACCCTGTGAACAAGATAAATGATTTCCATAATGAAACAAAGGATAGGTTAAAACCGTCATTTGCCACTAATGTGGGCTAAGATACTTTACCTTTACTGAACGATGGCCCTGCACACCCAGAGCGTCCTGGTTGATGGCAATAATCTGTTTGTTCTGCAGCAGATCTTTTGCTTTGGAACAAATGTTTCGCAGGTCGTTGGACATCAGAAGTGGGGCAGCCATAATAGCCCACAAGGCCATCTGAGTCTGCTGCTGATCGTGGCTCAGGCCGAAGTTCCCTATGATCAGCTTGAGGTGTCATAACCAGAAATATATGTTAAAAATAATTTCACATTACACTTATTTATTTGAAATTACTCGGTGTGATTTTTTGATTATAGTGTAAAATAATTAGATGCTTCATACCATGTCAGGGTCATTCCATCCACCTGGTCCTGCCACTGGGACGAGGATCTTCTGATGATCAGCTGTCCAGTCCAGGATGCTCTTCACACTTGTCCACTGGTCATAAACATCTCCATAGTTCCGCCAGTGATTACAGGTCTTGCGAATTGCCTCATAGTCAGGCTGGAATTCAAGAATTCAATTTCAAAGTATAGAACATAGTCTCACCCCGATGTTGTTCCAAACCTTCAGTCTTCTGCTAGACAAAAGAGGATGTTTTGATGTTGGCAAATAAACAATTACAGTTCCCAATGAATGCAGGTCAATGGGAACTGAAAATATTTGGTAACGAACATGCTTCAAAATATATCTGTTGTCTTTAAGAGTCAATCTTTTGATGCTGACGATTATTAACAGAAAGGAAAAAAAATAGAAATTAAAATAAAGGAGAAGAAAAGTCTTTTAGTCTGTATAAAATAAATGTTTACTGTATATTTAAACATGGAATAAATTAAAATAAAAAAAAGGCCAAAACAAAATATGTTCTTCTGTGTTTAGAAGAAGAAAGTAAGTCATACAGGCTTGAAACAACAACGAGTTAACAATAATAAAAAAAGATGAACTATCCTTTTAAGAAGTAAAACATCATTTACTGCTCCTTTACTTAAAAAAAACAAAAAAAAAAACATGTCTCACCTGTTGGTGTTGCCACTCATATAATGGCCATTCACAGGAGTAAACAATACTTCTGCCTGTCTGGTTTAGAGCTCTCGACATGTTCATATAACCTGGGAAACAACTAAATAGTGTAAAGCATTTTTTAGCAAAGCTCTGAAATTCATCAGCATACTGCTCAGACGTGCATATCAGCCTACCTTCTCCCAGCTGATGCCAGTCAGGCATGAAGCATCCGTCGAATTTTAACAGATCCACACCCCAGTCTGCAAAGGTTTTAGCATCAATGTCAGAGTAGCCCAAAGTCCCAGGGTAGCCTGCACATGTCTTTGTGCCAACATCTGCATATATTCCCAGCTTCAGACCTTTGGCATGAACCTTAGAACACAATAAAGCTTTAAAATTCATTACAACTTATTTAACATTAGGTCAGAATTTCATTTAATTGTGATATCAGTAAAACAACAGTAGGGGGCGATATATAACTGACAAAAAATGGAAGATTGCTAAATGATAGCAAAATATGTTTCTCAGTATTCTATTGTGATGGAAATTCAAGTGTGTGCTAATTCACTTAATAATAATTACTAATACTCAACTGTGTACATTTTATCCCTTTAATGCAAGTGTCTTCATGTCCACATAAAAGTGATTTCAAAGGGCATTTAGCACACACTTCACACAGTAATATTGTATTAATATTTAAAATAATCATTAAGTGAATTACTATATATATCAAATTATTATCATAATATCCATGGTAGATTTGTGCGAGGAATACAGTATGTTATTTTCAGCTTATAATTATTATTATTATCATCTCCTCATAAGGCATTATTTTGAACAAGTAGGCTTATCCTTTCAAATCTAGGCAATGCTACATGTGAGCCCCATGCATGTATCCTCTTCTAGCCTTTAATGAAGATACTCACATAGTCTGCCAGTTTTTTGATTCCACTGGGAAACCTCTTGGGGTCGGCCTGCAGACGCCCCTGGGCATCCCTCTCATGTGAAGGCCAGCAATCATCAATGCACACAAACTCATATCCAGCATCTTTCCATCCTTCTTTGACCATCACATCTGCCATCTCCATGAACAGCTCCTCTCTGCCAGAACACACAAGGGCATGAGGAACAGGGTATCATGGTCGAACATCTGCCCACTGTATGAAACAGACCATCTGGGTGTGCAGGTGTAAAAAACAGCATCTGTTCTAAACAGTAGGCTACTATATGAGACCTATAAACTGCCCTTTACGCTCAGATTGAGAAGACACTTTGATGAGATGAACATCACATGCTTTAGCAGTCACTCATGTGACATAAGTATTCAGGTAGTATTCTTCCTCATTCTTTTAGCCACCATGTAATTCTATACCACTGTATGCAAGAAAATATGTTGGGGTTTTTTTGTAACCATAAATTGACATAAATGATCTTTTTTTTTTTTTCGTTTGGAGTGACCTAAGTCAAAGGGTGTTCAAACCTTATACATTTATTATTATTAATAATTATATTATTTTAGATCAATTTGCATTACTACCTATTTACCAACTAATTGCTATTTATTTCTCGTTTTTCCATCCCGTATTTGTCTAACATGAATGATACTGAATTATTAGATTCATATAGAGATCACACGTTAGAAAAACATTGTGCACAAATATGGTTTTACTATGAAACGTTTCAGTAATACGCATTCATAACTGAACTAATGTGCAAGGTCGCACATCTTCATCATTATTAGTTTCGTAAAACTTTGATAGTCACCAGGTCCTCTCACCTAATGCAGTTCTGAGGATCCGTGTCACAGTCGATGTTGCACATGAATCTCTCCCAGTGTAACCAGCCCATGGTGGGAGTTAAAGCCAGTCCATTATCCAGCGCCGAAGCTGGAACTAATAAAGATATAACCCCAATAAAGACTAAATGTGAGACACTCATGTTTGTGGAGATGAATGACTCTTGGGCAACAACAACTTTGACTTCCGTGTTCACAGCGTTTCAGCCATCTGTGTGACGTCACACGCACGCTCCAGTCAAAAATCAATTCGTATCTGTCATTTTTTGGGCTTTATTTCTTGGCGCTTTATTTGATGTTGACAGTGTCTTGTAGAGTACATAAAAGAAGGGACTTAAATTTACATATGCGCGACAAGAACAAGGAGTGCAGCCAACTGCATTTAGTTTCTACTAGTAGTAAAATTAGACAGGCTACTGATGGTGGGCGTTTTGTATGATTATGGCGTCACCCTTGGAGTTAATTTCTAATGAACTGAAATGGTGATTACAATGCCTGGTTACAACACAAAGTTTTTTGAGTTAGGCTAGTCATTTATTTTAAGAATGGGTGTTAGGTAGAAATATAGATTGGAAAGCTATTCACTCAGATTCATTCAGTCTCAACATAGTTTTAAGCCTTCTACACACTGCAAGATTTTAGGATGTCCCAGATAAAAGACCGGCATCATGAAACAATCATGCACATTTTTAGGATCATGGCTCTTAATCTGTTGTCCTACGCCGTACAGTGAGAGAGGTTCAAAGATGACCGTTGTCACGGTCTGCTAACCGCAGGACCTGATTTTGCTGAGCCTGACATGTTCCTGGAACATCATTGTGATTTGAAGAACCAGTCAATAGTTTTTGCAAAATTTAGGCTTACAATCTGTGTATGGAGCTTGTACATCAGTGTAATTCCTCTATAATTTCCTCTGATTTTAGAGTTTACCTATGAGAAAGTTTAGGTTTAGGTGTAGAGAAGTGGTCAAGAAATTTTTTTTGTGTGATTTGCAATAATTTATAGGATTGCTAAAGTTGTACTGTGTGTTGAAGGCTCTTCAATTTGCAATAATTTATAGGTTTGCTAAAGTTGTACTGTGTGTTGTACACCTCCTGGTGTAGACTAACTTTTGTGCTTTTGTCGAGTGCATTGAACAGCAATATTAAGAATGTTTGCTGAACACACCTCATGTTTGCTAATTAATTTCCCGGCCATACAAATACTTGAATTGGTTTAATGTAATCAGAAGACTGTTTTCATAGGTGTAGGAAAATAAAAATCTCTTGCAAAAACGCACTAGGCAGAGCATCAATGCACAATGTATCTATAATCTGGCATAAGTTTAATATGCCATTCTGAACTTCCTTGGTGTCTATGCCTGAAAATTGACTGTTTTGGGAAAACAAAGTCTGACCTTTTTTCCAAATGTCAAGAGTTTGGATAACAGTAATATCACCCTAAATGTTGTACCAAGGAGGGCAAGAATGGAAAAAACAATTTATCACTCACAGTAGTTTCTATCAAAGCAATTCTGCAAAGGCCTCCAAATGTCAGAGTTCAGTTTTTCTTGGGCTTCTTGATGGATGGACCAGTCAGTGGGTCTAGTAACAAAACCGGTTTCAGTAGTGTGGCAGCATCCGGGTTTACAGCAGAGATAGATTCTCCAATTTTTTGATGTTTGTTTCATTGCATAGAAGGAACGGCCTATCTCCACCTCAGCTGTGTTTTCAAAGGATGGATTGTAGAGGTCCACAGCCCAGTCATCTCTTCCCGGGACACATCCTATCCATCACTTTCCATTTTGCCATTGTGCCATTTAATTGAACAGGTTGTCACCTCTGGCTCATGTATAGACATGTTATGAAACAAGGGGTAAAAATGGAAAGGAGTCAGGAAGGCCAGCAGGGATTGGTGGGAGGCTCCCTAGTGTGGTTTTATTGTAGTTTGTAAGAGCTGACTTATCTTTTGATAAAACATCCTGCCTTATGAAATTGATTGGATTCATTTTATTTTATTTAAGGGTTACATGACACTGGAAATTCCCTAATTACATTTTTACCGGCATTTCCTGTTCTTTGTAAATGTGTAATATTTTACTGCCCGTTAAGCAATTAGTCTGGATAGAGCTAGTTGTACCAAACTAAAATTGGAAAGTGGTTGCAACACCACCCCGCTCCCTAGTGCCCAGCTCCTTTATAAAGATGCCTGTCAAATGTGCAACTTGAGAAATTATGGTCTTAATTATAATCTTAGCGTTGGGTTGCTTTGAAAATGGTTTCCATTAATGGTTTGTTTTTTATTACTCTTCACGATTATTAATAATGATCTCATAGCAACTCCTTCACTGAGGAGTTACAAGGCTGAGCTGAGGGCGCTTTAGTATATTTTGAGAAAATCAATTTTAATATTGTGATCAATACATAATCCTTCTTGCAGTCCTCCAAAGCATCATGGAGTGAGCAGAAATGACCTTCTTGTACGGTATGATTACTGTACTATAATAGTGTGGCCTTTCACAATCTACTTTTTGAAAAGACTGAACGATCTTTTGCTCTTGTAGTAATTAGATAGAACTGCTTATTACTGTGGTGTTGCCCGTAAATAGGACTCGGTGAAATCGATGACCTGCAAGAGTGCTGGTGTAATCCTACAAGAAATTTAGGAATCTATCTCTCTTCTCTTTTCAATCTCTTGCTCACTTTCTTTATAGTACATTTTTAATTATTTTTTCTTTTGGGATTGACCTCTTGATGTTAATGAACACTGCAATTAGATAAGATCTAATAAGTCTATACTAAATCGCTACTAAATAATCTTTCAGTTTATTGGTTTCTTACAATGGCCAATGCAAAGTCTGAATTCCTCTTGGCCCTGTCATATTAAGATTCACACGACACAGTTGACTCGCTAAATCAAATTGCCTAATCCAGGCTTCAGTATTTTGGTGTTTTTTTTTTTCCCAGTGCACTCCGTTGCAGATTGTCCATTACACTAAATTAAGCCAACACAATCCATTTCCTTTTGTTACACATGAGTAGCACACCTAGCAGCATGGGATCCACTTGCTGTGTGCTAAATTGGATCAAAATTAGTTTGCATCCTTTTTGAACAAATCAATTTAGGGTGTGTATATGAAATGGCTCCTGCAGGACTTTACAACAAAATTATTTTAAGTGCAAATGACTAAAAACTATAAGGCACTGCCTCTGAATGACGTTACTCTGGGACCAACTTCTAATTATTGTTTTATAGGAACCATGACAGTCATATGCCTTGTAGGCTTAGCACAGAGCCGTAATGTGACCCTAAAGTGCTGACTGTGTGGGACCACCACATTTTTTTTAATGTCACTTCCGCCAGTAATTATGAGCAGTAATATTGTGCAGAGTTGTCAGGGGAATTGCCTACTTCTGGAAGCGAATGTCAACACAACTTTCAGCTTAAGGGATTCGGCTTCATTATGTGTTATGCCTCATACAGTTTTCCTCACCTCAGCCGTTTACTGTCAAGAGGCAGGAAACTACCTAATTAAGTTTCGCCCACAATTATGGGATTTGCTCTGGGTTGTTGTTGACCAAAAATCTACACACTAGCAAAGTGGAAATCTAATACTGCAAGCTGGACCGAAAGCTTGACAGATAACTGCCGTATTGTGTATTTATTCATTTACATTACAGAGCTGTGTCTGGAAAGACAAATGTAAGCTCTTCCTCTTTTTTTTCACACCCAGCGGTTTAAATAAAACATAGCAGAGAGTTGACGGGAACGCCTGTTTGGACAGCACACAGTTCCGTGGGTGGCGAGCAGTAAATAATGGGGTATAGGAACTTCTTCAGCTCGATCCTTCCTTCTGGATACGGCACATCGCTGGCCCCTGGACTGAAACGCCATCCTCCATGGGTGATGAGGCAAGCCTAAGCTGCTCTACCACAGCTGTAATAAAGAGAGATGATGTGATTTTTATGATGGAGGCCCCAGCAGAGACAAATGTTGTTGATAGTGATAATGACCGCACTGGGAGTTGAGGGTGGAGGTGGAGAAATGGTGCATGAGTTCAATTCACTCGAGCTCCAGTTACATCTTTTTCCTCTCCTCCTTTCCGCTCCTTTCCACTCTCTGCACCCCATTCCTACTTTCATCTATCTGCCTCCTTTGGGTTTGGTAACACCCTCCCCCACCCCCTGCCACTCCCATAGACTTATTACTTCCCCGTCCTTGGTAGGTAATGGTTACCCTGGCAACAAGGGCTGTTCCATACCGCTTGTTTCTCTCTATTAGACTATCTACATTTTTTGTTAAATAAAGTGACAATGCAAATGTTGTTATGATGATTGTGTAAATCCTCAAGACCTTAGTTGACTTAATATATACATGTGTACCATCTTCTCCTTTATTTTATTGCTATGTTTCAGTAATTTATGAGATGCACTGCTACATTGGGCTTTTTTTTAATTAAAGGTTTAACAAATATTAGTGAAACGCAGTAAATGGCATTCTACTTTATCAGTTATTGTTTCCCTGTATAAGTCAACACTAAGGTTTTAAATGCGCATTTCTCCTATTTTTACATTTAAATTACCTTTGACAACATCTATGCTTAAAGTTATCTTTAAAAACATTATAAATTCATAACCACAATAAGTTAATAACTCTGTTAATTGTTATTTTCAGCTAAGCTGAAAGAAATTAACATGAATTTGTCATGCCCATTATAATGATTTAAGGTCTAAATTCATTTGTAGCTTGTTAAAATAATTGATTGATTTTTATTCATTTAGACAACATAGTATCAAATTATAATATAAAATATCTATTGTATTGCGTCTTCAAACACTGCAGAAATGTTGGTATAGTTCACCTTTTAAAAATATTGGACCCGGATCATATCCACTCATGTAAATCTAAATAACCAGCATATTCTTGGTCTTTTATTAAAGTTATTTAATAGAACTTTTATCTTTTCAAATTCAGGTATAAATAATATATAATATGTAGTGAAATGCAGTTGTGGTAAATTACTGTTTCATACATTGTAAAACAAAAAAAATCCGTAAAAAAAAACAGCAGCAGTGGTTGCTGGATTAAAACAATGAAAAATACGGTAACAATATTATTTGTTTTATGTTCAATTTACAGTTAAATACCATCATTTCTGATAATAAATTGTAATAACTGATATGATGTTAATATAACAATCTATTAAAGCACTGACATCTCTTTTATAGCTTCAATGTACTCTAATAACCACCAAAAGCAGGTGGTGAAGAGAAAGTCACATGATGAACCAAAACCCTCACAAGCAGCTATTATATGTGAACATGAATAGAATGTGCTCAGTGTCATTCACACAGACACTAAACACCATCATGCTGAGACTCATTAAACTGAAATATGCAATAAACATTAATTTAACAACATTACTTGTAACATACAACCATAATAAACATAACTGATACAAAAAACTAAGAAGAAACAAAGTTATTTCAAAGAAAAAAACATACATTTCCTGTAAATTTTACCAGTTACTGTCATTTTTTACAGTGTACGTTTGCACGTTATTTCAGTAATAATATAGATTGAATAATGTTCCACGTAATTCAGCCTGGTGTTTGTATTATGTGTCTGAGATGCCTTATTAAATGGATAAAATACATTACTTTAAACCCCATATAAAGCTTTCTAATGATTCAGTCTGGTCTTGTTTTTATTGTAAAAATGATATATTGACATTTTGAGGCTTCTAAAACATGTTTAAGCATCATATTTCAATGTTATCTACCTGCAACTGAAATGCAGTGTTGTGAAATGTAGTAAAAGCATTTTATGATTGCTGGGCACTTCGAGCCACATTAATTCTGCAATGTATTTCTGTTGATGTGATAAAAACAGTATATCACAAATCACGGTTTAAATCTCTGAACTGTCTCTGTTGTTGGTTTCTGCTTATTACCTAGAGCTTGAGTATTGATTATGTGCTGAAAAGCGAGGAAAGTGGTCTGTAAGATTCCCTCAACAATCTGAGTAAACAGTGTCTGTCTGTTACTGAAGCAGCGAGCAAAGACAATGTAACAAACAAGCCTAACCTTAAGAAACATCACAAATGGTCATTAATATGCTGCAGGTGACATTCTGAGAAATCCAATGTGATATTTAGCAGAAGGACTTACCCCGTTTTAATTGCTATGGAGAAAGTGACCTTTTTATTTATCACTAGCTTGTTCTCTGTGGAGCCAATGGGGCAGCGCAGAGGTTATTCCTCCTACAGACGTGTCTCTTCATTTTTCTAATAGAGAGGGAAGACAAAGTCACACTTGGCTTTGAACGTGACATCACTTCGGGACCTGCAACAGGATATGATGTCACACTCTAGGTCTTTTGGTTTTATTATAGAGAGAAGAAATCTATAGGAAAACCCATAGGAAAACATATGGTCATATGTCCATCTATTCTTGTCTTTAAACAGTGTACTTTTTATTATTCAAATAATGTTTTGTCGACCTAGCATTTAAATTTTTTCCTTTTAATGAAAAGGTTCTGAGATGCAAACTGTTAATTTCCTTTATTCAATAAATGTACAAATATAGTAACATTTCGATCAAAGACCTTCCTCAGGGAAACTGGACAAGACCTTTTTTTGAATGTGCGTACCTTGATTCTTCTTTTATAACCTGCTGAGATTCAGAGACACCATAAAACAAAATAATTAAATAGATAATGTAGGCTACTTGACCACAGCACTGCAAACCATGCAACTTTAAAAGTTTTATAGAGCTACAAGGTCACAATTACATTCAGATCCTTTGTCGGTCAAATTTCTTTTTTCTCTTCAAATTTGTGGGTCATCTTTGATTTGTAGCATGTGTGAATTCTTAAGCATGATGAAAATGAAAGTGAGTAGAGATTAGTGTGAATGGCTTCTAGATATCAGCTTTTCATCGTGACATTTCTGTTCATCTGTTGTCTTTGGTTTAAACTGTACACGTACACATACATAAGAGCTTTTCTTAAACATTTAGTAGATAGAGGGAACAAAATATAAGTCCTTTAGGTATGAAGGAGAATTTTCAGTATGTGTTTGTGCGTGCCAGTTGTCATGGTGACAGACGGCTAGTGATGTTGGCTCGCAGTGCATGTTACAGGGAGGTCCTGGATGCACTTCACCAATGGTAAAAACTGTAAAGCTATTGCACTTTAACCTGACTGCCTGTGAATCAGGAACATCCACCTCCCTTTCTCCACAGAAAGTCATTATTTCTCATCTCACACTGCTGACCTGTGGCACTGATTCAGTGTCAACACGGCGAAGGAATAGCACACAGGTTGTCCTTTTCCAGCTGTCTCCAAGGTATTAAAGTGTGAAGGATATCTAAAGGGTGGGAAGAAAGAGCAAGGAGAAGAAATCCTCTGTTTACCCTGAATGCATATGAAGGAGGAGTGGAGGAAATGGAAGAATTCAATCTCAAAATAAAACAATTTCTCCACAAAATGGTGACTAAAAGCTGGAAATATCCTAAAAAAGATAAAAACAAATGCACAATAAAAATATAGTCCATATGGTACATTTTCTGGAGCTTTATGTGAGAAACAGCATGTTGCTGTTGTTGTTTTTTTGTTTTTTTTTGAGCTTGCCATCCTGTGGTCGCATTGAATTGTTCGCATTTTCTAAAAATGGAGAGGATTCTTTAAAAACTTTTTTGGTTTGTGTTCTGTCGAAGTGGCATGACAGTGAGTAAATAATAGCAGATTGGCTGAAGATTTTTGCCTCTCCTCTCTTTTGTTCTCTACTCGTTTGGTGAAGAGCTTTGCCTCTTTGCCTGTTCCTGCAGCTAAACGAACCAAAAAGATCAAGAAAAAAGGGTTTCGCAAAAGGATCAATGGTCAGAGACAGCGCTGCAAATGTTGTCAGCTAACACAAACCTAAAGTGGCGTAAAACACCTGACTGGCAGAAGATGCATGCTTTCTTTCTGGATATAGAAAGAAGTCAATGCACAAGGTGAAGCAATTAAAGAAATTCCCAGAGCCTCTTACTGCACTAACCGGTGTATGATTTCCTATCATTTTCTAGTTAGCTCACCTCAGGCAGCTCTGCTTGAAACCATTATCACAGGCGGAGAGAAAAGTTAGAGTGAAGTTAGAGAGAAAATTGGCATTAAGAAGTGGGAAAAATGAAGAAAAGAAGGATAATAGCAAAGAGTTGTTCACTTTTTCTGACCATTCCCTTCTAGATCAGTCACTTAGAGCCACACTGCTTAATGTGAAGAAATCTTTTATGTATGATTGAAGAGTTGTGTGTGGATGTTTTAACATTAAATAGTTTTCAAGTTACTTTCAGTAAATTTAAAGTTACTGCTTTGCTTTTGTGTGTTTGTTTATTCCAGAAAGACTGTAGGCTATTAGCAGAGCACAGGTTTCTTTACATTTGACACATTTGACAATTAAGCTAGTAAGCTAATCATTAATTCAACCGATTTGTTGAAATATACTAACTCAGGGCTGTCTAAACTCGGTCCTGGAGGTCCGGTGTCCTGCAGAGTCCTGACAGCACCCACTGCACAGGATCCATTGGTGAGCAAGTCATTTAATGAAAAATTTTTCAAACTCTATGAGTTTTTGGCAAAATTTCATTTTTGGGTGAACAATTTCTTTAATTTCTCGCTTATAATCGTGCTGTTTTTACAGATATCGTCACCTCTTGCTGTGTGATTGTATATTTGTGAACAACAGCACTTGTGTGATATTGCTTTACCATAGCTGTTCCCTTTCAGTCGGTCACTCCGAGTCACATTGGTGACTGACGAATAAGAATCTTGCTTCTAAATGTCCAACCTACTTCGCGTGTATTAAAACATGCCAATGAAATTGGCATACGATGATTAACATCCAGCTGCAGACGATCGCAGCGTGAGTATAAGTAGGCAGCAGATTAAACGTAAATTAGTCTTCGCTGAAGCCGAGACCTTCTATGAAGACGGTGTTCCTGAGCCATTCTACTTACCTGAAGGAGACATGGCTGGTGTCACGGCGTAGCAGTGGCGGTGATACCTTTCGAGTGGCAGTCACAACAGTCTTGCACTACCCGCTGTTGTGCCTGAGCGTACCATGTCCCCTGTGCGCTTCAGCCTTTTCACAAAAAGAGCAAAGCCTAAAGAGACTAGCTCACAGGTGGTTCACAGGTGGTTCGTCTTTCTAAAGACGCGCCAGGATGTCGTACCACCCGTGCGTTCTTGGATGCGGCCGTTACCTGGTGCCGGCGGACGGCCACTATCTTTGCCACACGTGTCCGGGTGTTAAGCATGGTGAGTCAGCTTTTGTGGACAAGTCATGTTCCTGTTGTAGGAAGATGACCGTCACAGAGTTGTGGACCAGGCTCCGCTACTTGCAAGGGGGTGAGGTCCCCATCCCACTTCTGCGATTTGGGGCTCGTGCCGGCAGCAACCGGGAAGCTTCCACTTCCAGAGCGGGGAGGGCTGGTCTTACAGTGACAGTCAGGAACTCTCCTCGGAGAGCGCCCCCTGTCGCCCACACTCCGTCGCCGGTGGAGTTGCCATCGGGGCAGTCGCCGTCTCTTGCCGGATATCAGTGGCAGCATCGGAAGGAGAGTCAGGTTCTGGAGATGAAAGGCCGGCGTCTGCTGGGTGTTCGACCGTGCCTGACACGGATCCAGAACTGGTGGCTATGCTTGCCCGGGCCGCTAGTGGGGTCGGGATTGAGTGGAATCCTACACCTTGTCCTGAACCCTCCAGATTGGTCAATTGGTACTTGGGTGTGGCTCGTGCTGGTGCACAAGGTCCCACTCCAGGACCTTTCTTCCCGGAAGTGCATGACGAGCTTCCTTGGGCCTACATGCGGGCCCCCAGGTGTCTTTAAAGCTTGCGGAGAGGCTGCCTCCTCCGTACATGCTATGCCGTTGTTGCAGGTCCATCAGGCCAAGGCTCTCAGGGCCCTGAACGAGGGTGGTCACGACCGGGAAGTTCTGCCGGAACTCCCTACCTGACGGACCTCGCGCTTCGTGTGACGAAGGTTACGGAAGGTTATGAATCCTCTGAGAATCGCTAGAGGGCTGGGACCCCTTGAGTGATACCCCCTGAGGGACTCATGTGGTATTCATGGTTTAATAAAAAAAAAAAAATTGTCCCCCGGCTTTCGCCGTCATTAGGGTTCAATCACCTCCAATATTCCATATGCATTGAAAGTTCATGACATGTAAGTATCTGTCTTAACCTCCTACAGGAAGGCTGACTTCTGTACGTCCTCCTAGACGTCCCAGTGCTCCAGTCACTGAGGTAGTGCAGTACTGGTTTCCTGTGGTCCGAGTCCCAGCCTAGAGGC
>JAUMHQ010000019.1:3085055-3101407 GCA_032361165.1 Enteromius paludinosus | reverse complement strand
GCTTAATGTAATGGTTTGCATGCATATATAAATGTATTATATAATTTTTTACTTTTATTGGAGCACCAAACCCCACCCCTACCCTAAACCTACCCACACACAAAAAAATGGAGTCACAGGTATGTATTGCACAAACTAATCATTACCAAGCAGTATATAAATACATTGCAAACAAGTCGTGTCACATTCCAAGTCTTTATGTGAAGAAGGTTTATATGAACACAAGGTTTTAATCACTAAAAATGATCACGCACTGTCATCTCATTCAGAAAACATACTCCCGTCCCGTAGAATGACGCAATCAGTCGCAAGATACAAAAGAGAATCACATGGCTGATTCTGTTGCCGTTATGGGTGCAATTGTAGTACATGCTCTGATGGGTCGTATTTCACAGCTATTGTAGAAACGACCCATATGGGCATATTAGTTGGAGAACATGTTGAAAACTATAAATGTGTCAGGGGAAATAGTAAGGAGATATTTTAAATAATTAGTAATAGTTTTTTTCAGGAGTTTGTGTCGCAAAGATGAATATTACAATCTCGTAATCTCGTCAAATGTAACTTAGAAGTTATAATTAATAATTAAGTTATAATTAGGTTATAATTAAGGAGTTTTTGCTTTCGATTTGTTTTGTAAAGTGGTCCTTTACAGCTTTCTGTAGATACATGTATCTTTTCTGTTAATGTTTTGTCCTCTTCAAGAAGCAAAGGCAGAAAATCACGTTTTGTTGATATTGTCAGTGCACACTAATAAAAGTAGACCCCTTACACTTCCAAATGATGCATGTTACTTTTATCAGAAAAAATTACAACGACGGCTATTTTGTTTCCACTGAAAGAATAAAAGTGATTGCGCTGGTGCCTCCGCAACCCAGTCTCACTGTATTTATTCGTGGTAGGGACATGTTATGCACCCAATTGAAATGCATTAGTTTAAAAAACGTAAGTGCTGGACTTATGAAAATAACTAAATAAACGTGTCCTATTTAAAACAACATAGGACCCTTCATGTCGAAAAGTGACTAAAAAGGGGTACCTTGATCTTTAAAAAGCGACGCAAAAGGGTTTTGACCAAGCGTTGACCATTTGTTTAATTTGCCGTGTTCATACTTTTCTTCCATTTTCTTGTCTTTGCCATCATTTTACTAACACACCCAATTTCCTAAAACGTACTTTCTGTCTTCGTTTTACATTTCACACCTTTGCTTTAATTTATCTCTTGCCTTCAGCATCAGATTTCTCTACCAAGATGTGTCCTTTCTGGACAAGGTGATCCCAGTCCTCGGCTGCGTCCTAACACTTGTCAAAACAGTTTCCAGTGGGTCCCTTCAAAGCCCTTAAAAAGGTGCTCTTGTTTAATCAGAAATGATTATGCCCTCCATAACCACTTTGTTAGGCAGTAAACCTGCCCATCTTCCTGTGTGTCTCTTTCTGTCTGACCCTACTCCTTAGAGGAGGGCAATTTTAACTGCGGCCATGGAGGAGGGATTTTTCCACTCATTGAATAAATACTGTAGACATACAGAGGACACAGAAAGGACAGTAAAACATGCTGTCTGTATGTATTATGCACCCTAAATCTTTTATACCATATGAGTCACTGAATGCTGAATGAATATGCTTCAGCTGCTATCTGTGGTCACGACACATAAATGGGGGTTCAAATCAAATAATCCAACAGGCAAATCCTGCAATGCACAGATTCCTTTTTGGGTTCTTCTGGTTGTTAGAAAGGGTGTCCTTTTGTCTCAGGGAGGTGGAATTAAAAGCCTCTTGGGCAACTGAGGTGGGTCACATAATAAAGGGGACACAAAATGAAAGTTTCATTATTGATATCCTTTAAATTGGTTCCAGGAGTTAAGATGCTATCTGCTCTTAGGGCACTGGGGTGGTGAATAGTCTATTTCTTTGACTCCCTCTTTCTTTTATCAAGGTAATAAGGAAGGACACTTTACACACAATTTTAAAATGAGGATCCTGTGTCATTGATGCAAAGATTCTACTTTCTGCACACATAGAAACATAGAAAACTGTTCTGATAATGCTCAAGGTTACCAGCTTTGCAAGTAGAACTAGGCAAACAGTGGATTGTGATTACGATCTTAACAGGATTTGTTAATGGTAGAAGTTCATGGTAATCACTAAGATTCATAAGATATTTTTTTTTCAGCATGCATTTAATTGACTATATCTATATCTATAAATAAATTTTAAAATAAATGCAGGCTTGATAAGCATAAGAAATATTTACGTAACTATATAACTGTATTGTATATGTTAACCTTATGCAATGATGCACACAGGTTTTTAAATAAGTTCACTGTGTTTCACCTGTATGGTGATAGCTATCAGTGCATACATCAAAACTCCATATCAGTGTCAAAAGAACTGAATGCAGCAAGGTGTGAAGAGGGGAAGGGGGGGGAGACATGGGGAAGGGAGAGAAGAATAGAGTACTCACAGCTTTCTAGCTGCATGGTACAGGTTTGAATGTCCATTGGGAAATTCTTCAAGTCCATGGGACAAGACAAGATGAGTGTTAGCCTGAGACAGAGCACAAAACAGGAAAGCAGAAAGTGGGGAAGAGTCAGCGTGAAACCACAAAGGTGTTAAATAGAGGATACGGAAAGATCCAAGGAGCTTACAAGGAAGACTCGGAAATGAAAATGAAAATTGGCATTATTTAGTCACCATATGTCTCTCTTTTTTGACAAATATCTGACCAAGATTTTTAATATGACTTGGGGGATTAGATTAATTATGATATGCAGCTATCAAGCTTCAAAATGACCAAAAGCATCATACAAATGCCACAATAATGGTTAATATTACTCATGCAGTACTGCTGTTGTGTTTTGTGAAAAAAAAAGGGTTTTAAAAAAATGTATGCTTTTGCATTTTTACGTTTGACCCTGTGAGTGTAATTGCATATAAACAACCTGTACATTGTTCAAAATATTTGTTCTAAAGAAGAAAAGTTTTATAGGTTTGGAACAACGTGTTTGAGCAAATGATGACTGAATTGTCTTTAAGGGCAGCTGAGTATGAGATCAGATCTTTATGGCTATACACTTCATCCCTTTGGTTTTGGATTACAGAGTAAAGCCCCAAATGAGGCAGTGAATTGCTGTTTTTGTATCATGCGCCTTCTTGATAATAGCAAGCTAACTGCTTGACAGTTTTTTTCCATTTACGTTTATTTATCATGCTGCTGACACATTAAGGTTTTAGCTGTGAGGAAGAGACACCACTAATAGAAAGTTTGGATAGAGGAAGCAGTATAATTACCTGCTTTAACACAGTGCCTCAGAGAAAGACAAAGGCCACCAGTGCTAATTTTGAAAAGGTTTATTTTGTGCTGTGATAACCCTAGACATCTATACTTACACACTGATGCAGAGAACTTTTTAGGCTCAACATGTGAAATTTTCCCCACTATATGAGGGCAACCATGGCATGAAGTAGCTTTGTTTCTAGTCCACATATATCTCATCTTATGCATTGTATACAGTATTTACTATGAATAATAACTGCTCTAATTGTGATCATTGTGATGCTATTAACCAACCCTGTTTACTTTGGCTCATAAGAATTGTCATGCAAAAAATAAAATATTGCTCTCTTGTAAATTCCTCTTTATTTTCTTAAATGAAAGACTTCTTTGCTTACCTAATACTGTATAGTACATTCCCGTTCTGAAAGATCCTCAGCAGCTTGTTGTCTGTTGTGACTTCATGGAAGTTTGCACCTTTTTCATTAGCAAAGAACAAGTCAGGTTTCCATATGGAGTCCAGCATAGAAGGGTCCAGGTCTAGAGAAGCATCAGGATATTCACTGTAGGCCAATCGAGGGTCGTTCCACTGCTGCCGTAGAAAGACGTTAAGCCTATAATCCTGTAGCAAAAGAGAAAACCCCAAAAATGTTAGGTCCCAAAACCTTATAGGTCAATTTATGGGTTTGATTATTATTAAATTTCCTTTTAGTTTGCTAATGCTGTAATTGCAAACCTAACACAGGCTGAATCTGATATTCCCGCAACAAAATAGCTTGTTCTCCCTTGACATTAATTTCTTTTGGAAGACCTGCACTTCCAATTATCAAATCCCAGGTTAACCAACTAACAGACCATTAACAACGGCAATCTGTAACGGTCAACTGAAACATTCTGCTGACAGAGACATTTAGTGCTAAGCCCAGGCTTTAGAGGATGGGTATATCACCATTTCATTTTTCCCCTCAAGATCCTGGCCGTTCTCTCAATTTTTCATTTTAATTGCATGGAGGACAGTTCATTATCAGCACATCAGCTGACCCACTGGACTCTAAACTTCTAAGTGATGTGCTTCTCAAGACAAGGAGAAGTAGGGTAAGTCACTAAAAACTCACTCAGCAATAATATAATTGTAACAGAGCAAGCTGGCTGAAAGAATAGTGAGAAAGAGAAGGAATTCCCCTTTGCATTTGAGGTCAAGGTCCGAGCTGCATAAGGACATAAGTGCAATGCTGAATCTTTTTTAAACAAAACTGAACCAGTGGGATTACATACCATAGTTGTCTCTGTAATAGATCCAAAGCTGTTGATGAAAATATTACAGGTGACATTTACTGGTGGTCCTGTTGAAATAGAAGAGAGTAGTTTCTTAAGTTCAGACTAACACAGTTTTGTAGACAGCCCCTATCACCATTTACTTTTATTTTATAGAAATAGAGCAGCATGAACATTCTGCCTGACATCTCTTTTGTGGTTCACAGAAGAAGAAAAACGTTTACATTTTTTAAGGGAAGCTATCCCTTTAATTATAGCCACAACAAAACAGGAGAAGAGTATTCCTATAATGTATTTGGAGTAATAGCATACACTAGGTGTTTTCTACTGTCACCTCATTATGTTTCCAGGAGCCACTACTGTCAAGCTGCTACCATTTTCACAATTTTATAATGCGTATATGCAGACAAATTCAGTTTGTTTACATTCTGTCACACCTTTGAAGTTAGGTCTGATGCGAGCGTCATAGCCGGAGGTTCTTCCCATCAGCTTGTCCAGAAAGTCCGATGGGGACATAGGCTTCGTGGCTGGCCTGCTGGAGGACTTTATCTCCTCTTTACAGGAACCCAGTCTGCCAGAGATAGAGAAAGCGAAGAAGAAGGGGTGCAGAAAAGAAGACAGAAAGAGAAAGATTAGGTAAAGGATGACAGATAAAGTCGGTGATAATGACTGTCATGAACAGTTTTAACACACCTTTTAAAAATAACAGTTAAAAATAGGTTTGTTGAAAAGACTATCTGCATTTTTAGCTGGTGGAGCACACCAACATCTTAAACTTATGCTTGTGCCCAGCGATACTGGTCTGTGCAGCAGGGAATACAGAGGCATAATGCATGAAACATACGTTCTCCATGCAGTGTTTTCACTGAAGCCTGTCAAAGTGATCATGGCAAAGAAAAACAGAACCCACTAAATCCCTATAGGCAGGGGGAGGCATTGTGTCTGACAGACTGATGGCTCAATTGAAATGCTGCGAATGTCACAGTTAGGGAAGACGACTTTGATTCCAGTTCCAGCAGGACTCAGTCTGTGCCTGACAGACCTGCCAGGCCAGCGCAAGTGGATCCCAGAGGCTATAGTCTCGGATTCGACTGGATTTTTTCCCCTACTTGATACTTCAAAAGAAGTGTTTTCTGCTTGCTTTTGATTCAGTTTTAAAGCATGACCCCAGTCCCCCGATCTTAAGGAGCAAAGGGCCATCAGCCACCCTGTCACTTCCCAATATCAAACTTTCTGATCTTCCTCAGTGCTCTTACCACAGAAAATATAGAGTGAATTTTAGTGGAAGCTCCCAGGTGAGTATCTACTTGGATTGCATAGTGTTTAAAAAAAAGTGTAACCAGAGGCTGTGTTCTTTCCCAAAGCCCTGAAAGATACAAATCTCTCTTGGAGCGAGAAAAAGACCAATATGGGTTTAAATTTGTCTCACAGGCTCCGGGGCTTCCTCATCATCCAGTTTAGATCTTGTTTATCCGAAATAGAAGAGAAAGGGTGCTAAATGAATCACCCCCTCTTTTTTATGTGGTCCAACAGCCTTAGAAAATCTGGCTTTTCGCTCACATTCCCGCTTTGCTTTTCAGCAGGGTTTATGACGAGATGGTGCTAGAACGAAACATGCATTTTTAAAGAGTCGCAGGAGAGAGAGAGGCAGCAATCAAGTTTGTTTCTCAGCCTTGAGTGTCTGACTCATGTTTGCATCCAAGTTCCATCAGCATCAGATTTTGTTTATAAACCTCACGGCCCCACGGCTTGCACTGTGCCAAGTTCATATCTAAGTCTTTCTGAACTTAGGAAGCTTCATTCCATTGAGCGCTTTACAGTTTGGTTTTCCTTTTTCTTGCACTAGGAGAGAAACCATACGTTCTCCCTCTTTCTCTGTCTCACCTAAACAATCAATGTTCTTCTTAACACCACAGAGTATTACAGTCGGTCCGATTACATTCTAATCCCCAGCAAAATGGTTTATATAATATGTGGCTCAGGCACACAAAGAACTTGGCAAGAAGCCATGGCAAAGGTCCATTGCTTGTGTTTGT
The DNA here is from genome assembly GCA_032361165.1 of Enteromius paludinosus. Classification (NCBI taxonomy): domain Eukaryota; kingdom Metazoa; phylum Chordata; class Actinopteri; order Cypriniformes; family Cyprinidae; genus Enteromius; species Enteromius paludinosus. The sequence continues at coordinate 3,094,822 of JAUMHQ010000019.1, read as the reverse complement.
GCTGGGTGTAATCCATGGATTCTGTTGTTTTGGTTTCTGGTATTCAGCACCACTTCAAATATTCCAAAGAGATTATGCCGTCACGTTTGAATTGCACAAACTTGTCATTTCGGCCGTTGATAAGACTGTATACATGGTAAAGCTGTGGTGGGTGTAGTGGTATTACAGTACATGTGCTCTAAATCTGTAATGGCAAAATGAAAGGTTTTAATTAAATAGAGTGCCGATCCTTCCTTGGAAAATTTGGTTAGTCGTATTTCTTAAGGTCGTGTATTGTAAGTATTTTCTTCGGATTTTGGGGTAATAGCAGAATTCCTGACATATAATATAAGAAGAGAAGTTTTGCCTTAATTTTAATCTTTACCCATCTAATTTTGGACACCAGGAGTAAAAAGTGGAACTTCACACTTTGCTAAAATAATTTAGCATTAGTATTTCATCTGCATTTTAAAATTATAAGTAATATTTAATAAGTAATGTTTTGCTGTGTTATGTATAATTATAGTTTTCTTTGGGTGTACAATAATGATTCATCTGAAATATGATTTCCTCTGAGAGCTGGAATCGTTATTTCAGGGCTGCATGTAGAGAAGACCGTTGAAAGACAAATTCCTGTGACAGTTATCTCTTTAGTCTGCGTGAAATATTGACACATGAAACTCAGATCTCCTTTAATACAATTTTCCACGTTAGCAATTATTGCTTGCAATTTGTGAAAGGAATGAACATTTAGCTGAACACGACTAGCTCAGAGTGAACGATAAAGCAGAAAAAAGTAAATTGAGTGTTGTAATAAATCTGTCAAACAGCCGACAGAAAAGTTCAATAAGGTCACAAAAAGAATTATTCAGATGCATTGAAAAGATGAAGTTAGCCAGTCACATGTGATTACCTGACATCTTTCACAAAAGCAGTCTGTCAACAGCGTTCAATTAAAAAGCCATTAATTAACTTCATTGATTGACCTGCTGCCCGGTGAAACAATAATTGTCTGGATGTTTAACTGCACTTGATTATAGAGTATGTACAGTGCCTGTGTGTTGAATCTTACATGATTACTGTCTGTTTTTCAATATTTCTTCTTTTTATTTTTGTCAAGATTATGTGGAAAGATTCATGACTGGACACCCCGCCCCCCATGAGTTCTTAGTCATCAGAAATGGTTTCAGATGTTGAATACATCAGCATAATGTACCAAAGCATGCCTAATTTTTCAACGACAACGCAGAAAAGTTTAGAAGGTGGTACAATTAATGATTAGAATAAAATTCCCCTCTCTGAACTTTTCGAAGGAGAAATAACTGGGGGGAGGTTAACGGAGGCAGATCTAAGCCTATTTCATGCTGGGCTGTTGCCTTCAACTTGGTGATGACCACAACTATTTTTTATTACTGTTAGCCTTGAGAGATGGCTGACCCCTTCATCAGCAGTCATGAATTTATAATAACTGCCTTATCCCATTGCTAACTTCACAGTATCTCATATCCATTCCCATAAGACAGAAACTGTACCAGCACAGCAATCCAGTCACGTAACATGAGAGCTACTCATCAAAGTTTGAGTGGAGTGTTCCTGAGGTGTGGAAAAGATGGGATACAGCGAGAGGGAGTCGCTTAGGGGATTCCCAGGATGCCAGCTTATAAACACCGATCTGCTGTGGTAGGGATGAAATGAGAAGCTAGAAACCTCAAGACTGGCCAAAAAAAATAATAATAAAAAAGTTTGCTAAGAGTGAACATATAGAAAATCAGTAATTAACTGAATGTAATGTGAAGTGTTTGCCTCTCGTCTGACAGGCACAACATCTGTCGGCTGGTCAGAAGGCCATTGGGGGTGCTGGTAATGGCTCCACAGGAAGCATTACTGGGGTACCAGAGGCTTGTTTAATGAAAGCTCGGGCTTTTTCTTGAATCAATGAGATGCAAGTAAGGGACTTTTAATGAGCCTGACCTTTCAGGGCCTGATATCGCTGTCTGATCCCTGAGTCCCTGTCTGAGGAATGACAAGAATATTTAACACTCATCCCTTGCTCAACATTAGCTCAGATATTTTCTCGTTTTATCAGCATCCTGAAATTAAAGACTGTGATGGCACTATCAAAGGCATGTGCAACCACTGTAAAAATAATGATGCTTGAAAAATACATTTTAAAAAGCTGTGACAGGTTTTTTTTTTGTCTTTATAAAGATGTGACTGTTTTGTTTATGCTTCTAATAAAAATAAAAATAAACTTTGCCAGACAGTGTTTTTGAGCAGAAAATTTCTTTGTGATCCAAGTTTAAACACCAAAAATTAGCTAAAGGTTCTATTGACATTGTTATATGACAGATGTCTGTTTATTAGTTTTCTGTCAAGACTTGTATTTTCATGTGCCCCAGTTTGGTTTGTTGAAGTCATGATTTACTTTGCCACTCAAAAGTTTCTTACTCTCGTCAAGGCTGTATATTTGATAAAAATACTTTCATTTTGTTAAATATTATTGCTATTCGAAAAAAAATGTTTCCGAATTATCCCAGCAAAACTTAATTTTCAGCATCATTACGCCACTCTTCAGTGTCACATGATCCATCATTCTAATATGTTGATTTATAATCAATGTGGGAAACAGTTGTGCTTTTTTTAGGGATTCATTGATAAATAAAATGTTCAAATGGTGTATTCAAAACAGTGTTTATTCATTGTGTTATAATGTTTGAAGGTTTGTGGTCAGTAAATGTTTTCTTTCTTTAAAAAAAAAAAAAAAACATTAATATTTTAATTAATCAAGGTTAATTTATCAATGTGTTAAATTGATAAAAATTTATATTCTAATTAATTTGTAAAAAATTATATTTTCAATAAATGCTGTACTTTTTAACATTAAATTAATTACACACTAAAAACTAAATTATCGGTTTCCAAAAAAATATTAAGCAGCACAAGAGCTTCAACTCTAAAAATAAATCAGTATACTGGACTGATTTCTGAAGGATCATATGACACTGAAGACTGTATTAATGGCTGATGTAAATTCAGCACTGAGTAACAGCAACAAAATATTTTTATGTATATTAAAGTAGGAAAACAATATAAAGAATACAGCAAAATTTAACAAAATTACTGTTTTCTGTATTTCTGATCAAATAAAGCCTTGATGAGCATAAGAATAAAAGACTGAAAATCTTAAAATACATTAAAAATCTTACTGATCCCAAACTTTTGAATGGCAGTATAGCTCATAATAGCAAAAAGTAATTTCCTAAACATAATTTTGATTTGTAATTCAGAGACTGAAAATTTGAAAAATGAAAATTTGTAAAATATTTTATGTAAAATAAAATATTTGTTTATTAGAATTGTTATTGATACAGCTGTAATACAATTTTTATTCGATATTTGATAGCAGGTATTTTCTGCTATTCAGATAACTTTTCAAATCTTTGGCACACTTTAAATGTTCTTATATCAGCTCTCATATTTTTATGTTGGCTAATTGTGAGAGGAGAGATAGCCTCTGCATTTGTTATACAGTACTATAATCTGCCAACCCTTCCAAAGGAAAGTAAATCTGGATAGATTTCAGCCCAGTCAGCTGCAATATTATCAGACAGGCCTTGAGGCAACATGCTGGAATGAGAAGCTTCATAAGAGGTCTGACTCTGCTGATACACATGATTTGACTTCTTATGTGCTTCACAGTGAGTACAGTGCCACATGTGACCCTCAGCAAGTCCTGGTTCCTCTCATGGGCTTTGAAACCACAATTACAGATGTACAGATAATATTAACTCTAAAAACTGCTAAAAATACAGACTTTGTCAGAACCTACTAAGAACAGTGAATATCACTATTTAAAGGCTGGTTTTCACGTCAAAATATATTATATTTTATATATATATATATATATATATCTTTGTTCATGCAGATCTGGAATGACCAGAGTAAATGATGACAGATTATTCATTTTTGAGTGTTTTAAGTTCATTTAGGTGTTAAAGCCCTTCCAAAGGCCTGTCTTAGCTCCATATGAATCATCTCCAGAATACTAAAAATATGATATAAGGCTGAGTAAATGCAAATAGAACAATCCCTTTTAGAAATCTGGGGCCGGAAAGACTTTAATATGAGTATTTTTAAACTGGTTTGTCATTGAAACAGAAACATTGAAACTTTAACAAAGGTAACACTGCTGTAAACCTCCTGAAAAGATATTGGGTTCAAGATTTTTTGCTTTTACATTGCTATGTTGTTTCACCAGCCAAACCAGTGCTAACCAGTATGGGAGCTCATCTCATAGAGCATGATATTCACAGTTACCACCCTGGTTTCAATTAGTCCCAGCATACGCTTTACACATGACTTGCAAACATATGCTGCTAATTGCTTTTCATTAGGAAGCCAGTGATCAGAAAGCATATTAATTTTCAAAGTGGCCACTTTTTACCAAAGGCATGGGAAATACTAGTCATTAGACACTCATGGATGGTTGTCCAGATTTTTAGGGCTATTAGCATAATAGAAGAGGACGTTTATACAGGTCTTACAACCTGTCATCAAAATGTATCTCTGATCATTTCCTTGAACGCTTGCACTCAACCATATTTTTCCCTTTGAGTGAAATGTTCTGTGTATTTGAATTAGAATGGAATCTATTTTTTACTTTTCTACTTTTTTTTTTTTTAACCTAATCGCTGTCATTCAAAAATAACTGTCAATTTCAGATTGGCTATTCCTTTTGGTTTCCTCTCCAAAAGATACTTTTTCTATCCATGCTTTAGTTTTGATCAACAGCATCGTCAGGGGAATAGGATTTGGTTTTCGTTCTGCAATTTTCCGAGGTACATTTGTCTTGGCTGATGTGATCTATGTCCCTTCTGTGGTAATGCTCTCGTGTCCATGGAGACACAGTGGTAGTATGTGGACTCAATCACCCACTGCCCTTAAGCAGCGACTGGACAGATGCCTCAGTAAAAACCATGTTTGGAATCTGACACGGCTCACACATACAGGTCAAAGCTGCCCTTTGTGAACATGGAAGTGAAAAAACCTCTAGAATCAACCTTCAGTGGGTATTTTTTTTGTCTAGGCTGACATTCACGTAGAAGGTAGAAGAGACAGACCATGCAAAAATCAGACCAATAAATATGGTGGCTGTAGTTATGGTGAACTAAGAGCATATTACAAGCATTTTTTTTTAATCTGTAGAAGTGGTTTTAGAGTGAGATTGAAAGCTCTAAAATCATTAGCGATGCTTCACAGTTCTTTCCCAAGAAGGTTTATTCTTCGTTGTTTACAAATCCTGCATCATTATTAGTGTCTGTAGAAAACTCATTGTTCTAAACTAGATCTATGAGGTGGTGCAAAAGCAACTCAGTGGAAATATATATTGCAAGTAAAAAAAACTCAGCTCAAAACTTTATTAAAAAAGTCAAGCTCAGCTGAAACTCCTCACAGCCCACAGATTACACATTTTAATTCATAATGCACTCTTTAACCTTGGGGGAGGCTGTCTCTGACATCTCAGAAGACCCATTAGATTAGATCATGTTTCAGTGCTAAATATATTCTCTGTTGCTGAAAACCTTGAAAAATGCATTTAATGCCGTGATGGTCTCATTTTTTAATCTGATCTTCCTCTTTGCCGGTAGCCACCGTTCTCCCAAGATTCACCATTTGTTTAAACTGTTTAACACTAGCTTTCCCAGGCTATCAGCTTAATGCTCTGGTGTGCCATAATTAAGACACAAGAGCTGTTTTTGAAGTACCAATTTGCAGGGAAACGTGATACTGTAAGCATTTTTTCCAATCTAATAAATTCCCCTCGTCTGTTGTAGCCTTCATTATTCTTCTTTTGATCACAAAAGAAATTAATTGAATGGCTTGCATAAATACTTGAATGTGAAACTGAATGCACAATTCATCTTCCAGCAAAAAGTTAGACGTAATTGGCAGTACAGTATGTAGTGAAAAAAGTCATCAGTGTTGCTTGGTTACATAAAGCCCCGTAGTGTCAAACAATAGAATAGGCTTTGTTGTGCAAGTCATTTTTGGGAAAACCACTGATTGTTTATTCACCAATGCTGTTATTTACATTAATTGTAATCACACCGAAGCATAGCTAATGGGTACTTTATATCACAAAAATGTACAACAGATGAGCCCACCTGCTTTTCCCACTTAATTTGTAGCCAATCAATCAAACAAACAAAGATGTGAATACATTACCATTTAGATACAGTACCATTAAAAAAGTTACATGTAAAAGAAAGTTTCTATTGTCTTCTCAGCCTTCATCTTATTCTATTACAGAGACAGACCTTGGGTCAGTCTGGAATGTCTGTTGTCAGTCTGTGAGACAGTGCTCCAACTTCTCTGATTACTTGTCTGATGGTGCCAGCGCTCTGACAGAGACCTGTGATGGGTCTTTTTGTGACGTGAGCTACGCTGTCAGAGCAATAATCAGAGAAGCCTATCAGATTCACCCTCCCAAGAGGGCCTCTCTCATCAGGGACCATGGATGACATTTCAGGATTGTCAATCTACCGTTCAGTATTTTAGACCTTTCCTTTTTCAATGTGTTCATTACACATTTTTGTGTTAACTGATGTTCTAGTTTTTAAAAACCAAACCATTCTGTAAAGGCCAACATAATATGTAACCTTGGTGGAGGCTGTCTCTGACATCTGGCATAACATATGATGTTATCACTTCTTGATACTTTTTAATATTAAGTGATTTAGGTATGTTTATGATTTCCGCTGCTTACAAATCAAGTAAGCTTTTCTCTTCTTAAACAAAATACACTATTGGTTCAAATTCGGGGGTCTGTAATATTAGTTTTAATGCTTTTGGAAAAAAGTCTCTTACTGTATGCTTACCATGACTGTACTTATTCAATCAAAATGCAGAAAACAACTGTTATATAGAGAAATATTACAATTTATAATAACTGTGTTTATTTTGAAATATTTTAAAGTGTAACTCATTCCTGTCATTACTAAGTCTTCAGCATCTCATGATCCTTTAGAAATCATTTGAATACGTTGAGTTGCTCAAGAAACATTTTTATTATTATCAGTGTTGAAAAGACATGTGCTGGTTAATATTTTGTAGAAACTGTGATTATTTTTTCAATTTCTTTAAGAAATAGAGTTACAAAAGAACAGAAATGAAACAGAAAGCTCTCGTAACAGTGTGAATTGTAACTTTTGATCAATTGAACGCATCTGCTAAATAATATTAATAATTATTAATGAATAAATAAATTTCTGAATAGTACTGTCTTCTTTAAAATATCCTGACAGTCCAAGTTTTATATTCTAGAAAAAGTATGTTTAATGCTAAATTTGCCTGCTTCGTACTTCATAAGAGAAAGAATCTTAAAAAAAATTGAATGACGACTTTATCTGAAACGCATTATTTTGCTGAAACCTAAATGGAAACTCTCTGCTCCACTGTCTCCAAGCAATGCAAAGACGTCACCCCAGAGAAGAAAGATTAGCCTTCTGGCAGAGAAGCGCTGCCGTGATTTTTCTCTATGTGCCCATTCAGGTTAATGAAATGAGAGTTCAGAGAAATTGGGCTGGAATTCAGGTGTGACAGAGAAACGAAGGCCAGGAAACGGAAGCGTTTAATGAGTTTAATGAGAGAAAAGTCACTGTCTGCTTCGTTCTCTATGACAGACAACGCCATTTCCTGCTTTTACTCAGCAACACATCTCACACGTGTACGTATGTATAGTAAATGTCTAATTAGGACCTGTAGCATGCTACCACAGGATGATAAATGTCGCCCATTAAAGGCCTGTGCTGTATGAATATGGATGGACGTGTCAGTTCTCATCAGGTTCTGGATTATTTCCACGGACTTAGACTAGTCTCTGTACACCATCCATCCACTCTGAGATCTGCTTCTTGTTGTTTCACACATTTATCTGCTACTCTCTCTAGTTTGCTCAGGTAATGAAGCCCTCCCATCTGCTCTTCTTGGGGGCTGTGGCGCTCTTGCAGTTGTACTGGATAGCTTTCCAGATCTCACTAGCTCTCCCTCAGGTGGTCCTGACTCATTCTACCTTCCCATGGCTTCTACAACGCTCCACCTGTCTGTGAAGCCTGTACTATGGGTTTGGTGTCGATTTGGGCAGTAAAGTGTGGGGAGAGGTCACTCGCTGTGTTTTAGAGCCTCCAGCTGTTCCAGACCTCAATGTCAGTGTGTGCTTCTGCTTCGCATGAAAGAGAGGGAAGACCACAATGGCTTGTGTTTGCATGTGCGGTTTCCAGTCTTCCGGGAAAGGAACTCTTTGTGGTGCGCTGTGGACTCTCAGCATATGTTTCATGTATCAGTGCTTTTGATACTGCATTGTAATATAGTTTTTTAGTAGAAAATGATAAGGTTTAGAAATATTTCCAATTATAATCGTTATCTGTTATACAGACTTTGGTAGTACTTGGTACAGTAGTACTTGCTACTGACTGCTGACAATCAGTATTACCCAGATTTACTCTGTGAAAGAATGATTCTAAACAAAAGCATTTTCTATATAGTATTCATTTTATGCGACTGCTTATTCATTTGATACTTCTACAGTAGCGTGTTTCTGGTAGTGTCAGAATGCTTGCATGTTTTTCAGTTTCTGAAATCTGCAGCGGAAGCTTTAAACTTGATGTGTACAGTGTCATCTGAACATCTCATGCGTAAAATGAAATGCACAGATGCTGCACATTTGAATTTTTCTTATTTCTAAGTTAGTATGAGAAATGCATCTGTATTTTGAACGCAGGTACTGTGATAAATGATAACAAATGGTCCGGATGAGCCGTCAGGGTTCTCATGCTAGCGTAGCGAGGTCAGGATGTTCCTCTTACCTTTATGGAATAAGGCACATGGGATTTTAGATAGTTTGCTCAACCTGAAATAACCCCTTTAATTGGAGTACTCTCCAATGCACCTCACTGCTCTGCACAGCGGCAGAGTAACAAATATTTTTTCAGGCACTGTTGACCCACTGCAAACGAGTAGATTTTGGAGCTGGTTCATACAGGAAGAGCTGTAATTCATCTTTATAAACAGAGAGAGGTATAGTTGCTCTCCCCTGAAGCGCTCAGTGTGGGTGGTATGTCATACACAAGCATCCTAGAGGCACTTAGTGGATGAAGTCCATACTTTGCTTAAGGGGGTAAAGGGATCCAGAGTCTAGACTAAGTTTGGCCTCACTCCCAGAAGCTCATCTACTGTATAAGTCTAAGTGACTATGTGCAGCACAGCACTGCTTCTTACTAAAAAACAACTATAAAAGGAATAGTTCACCCAAAATTGAAAATGATGGCATATTTTACTCACCTCGAAGCCATACGAGGTGTATATGACTTTCTTCTTTCAGACTGCTTTCTTAATAAAAAGTGTAACAGTAGATATATTAAGCGAATGTTACATTATTCAGTATACACATCCCATAGATGTAAATTTTTCTGAACCAATTTTTTTTTTGTTGACAATATTAATTGGAAGAGAGCATGGTTACTTCCTGAAAAGTTTTACATCTCTACTAAAATCAGAGAGGTACATTTAAAAATTTTGCATAATGTTTATCCAACAAACTCCCAGGTTGCCTCTTTTTTGATCTCTCTTACTTATGTGTTTTCTGCAGTTGAAGAGGGAACCGTATTTTTCGAGCAGTGACCATGCTATCGATCTTGATGTCAACTTGTTTGTTCTGTATTGTAAATTCTTTATTCGTTAATAAAGTACAATACTTTATTCAAGTACAAATTTCTCAATACGTTACCCAG
>JAUMHQ010000019.1:3071976-3083441 GCA_032361165.1 Enteromius paludinosus | reverse complement strand
CAAATCGTACAAAAACGTACGAGTGAGGTCGTACGAATTAGTACGAATTGGCACAAATTTGGCACCTCGTACGAATACGAACCCGTAGTACAACACACACATTGCAAGGAACTGCATTTCCAGGTTTTTTAAACCTAGATGATGACAAAGAGGCAGTTTTGTTTTATTAATATTTTTATGTGTGTGTTTGTTTCATAAGTTGACTTAAATCATGCTGAAAATTTTGTCTCCAGCTATTTATGTTCATAAAACATAATAGCATAGGTTGCATTCCACTACCTTAAATGAAGGGAAACAAAATGAGTCTATTTTATGTAGGCATAGACAGATTTTTTCAGAATAAAAAATTTATATTAGGACCATAAGCATTTTATTGTTTATTAGACTGATGCCATACTTTCTCTGTAAAGGCCTTATGTCTATTTGACTTAGAAATATAGTGCTAATATTTTACTGTAAATACCATTAAGTCAGACTCAGTGGCTCCATACTCATGACCTGTTGTATTCCTTTGTCAAGACAGTCAGTCATACTAATGATTCTGAATGTATTCTGAATCCTGTGGCGTGACCTTAGGCTGTTTGCATCCTCCTTCACCACTGCTGCTTTGCTTTTGAGAAACTGCAGCTGTTTCCATTTTCCATTAGGAAAAAAATCATCTGTCGTACAGGGTTAATGGATAAGGCCATCAGCTAAATAGATCAATAAACCAGAATTGTCATGGCAACTGACCGGCGGAGCAAATCTCCAGCTGCTAGCATTGGCACTCTCGTAACTGCCGTGACACCAGAAATATCAATAAACCAAACACTGGGTCGGTGCGGCCCAGTTTCTGAGCCTGTCTGGAGGTCAGAGCGTTAGTCAGGCATTTACTGAAAAGCTGTGATTAGCACTATTGAATTTAATTTGTTCCTACAATAGTGGGCCGTAGTCAAGGGGTGCCCTTACAGTGGGTAATAATTTATTCAACGTTCAGTGGAATTACATGGCTCCAGCGTGTTTGTGTTCTCATTTTGTACAGAAAAGTGCCGCCTCGCTCCCTGACATTGTGTTATCTGACGCGCACAGTTGTAATCCCCACTTCAACTTTCATCTCCCCCACCCACTTCCCAAAACTGCTTCACCAGCCATGCGTGACATAGGCTAGTGAACAGGAAAGTGGAGCAAAAGATAAAAAGAAAGACTGAGAGACTGATGTGTCCTGGTGGGTGTTGTTACTTGTGTTTACTATCCATCCCTAAGGTAAATGACCTTGTGTCATGTAGCACAGTCTGGGGAAGTGCTGTTTGCGTGCTTCATTTTCCTGATCTGCAGGTATTGCGCTCATTCATTCCCAATGGCTATCTGATTGTATTCGTTTTTCATTAGAAACAGCACCTCCCGCCAAGACCTCTGTTTGCTTCCTATTATCTTTTAGAAAGATCTTCCCTCAGGATTAGATGAGTCAAAACTGTCAAGCTGTTATGAGATCTTATGCTTCAGCCAAATAACGTTGTTGTACTATTATTGGATGTGACAAAGTGACCAGCATGCACAGTGGCAAGACAAATGCTTTGTCTTCTAAAACCTGAATGTAGAGGCAGAGTTTGAAGGCACCAAAGGCTGTTTACAAGAGGTGCTGCTTCCTAAGATATGATATTCCTAGGTTTTCATAAGAAATCTACACTTACACTAAATACACTTAACAACATAACATATCTGTAACATCATGTTTTCTCCATTTCTTTGGCAAAGCATTTACAGTATTAATTGAACTCAAATCGGAATCGCGATATGCATTTCTTAAAAGAAAAAGTATTTCTTAAACGAAAAAGCCTTTCTTAAACTAAATAGTCTGTTGCATTGTGTTAATTTACATTACATGCAGCAACTCATGATCCGTGGTTTTCAGCTTCTTAGAGCAACCCCATTTCTGCATGTACTGTGAGTTTAATGTGCATTTGGGAACAGAGTGTGCTGTAGCTTTTTCACATAATTTTTTGTAGACAGATGATTACAGCATTTTCCCCGATTTGTAATGAAATGCCTGTTGCCTCAGATATCTAGAGGTCTCTCTGCTGAAATGAAAATATGAAATACATTTCTTTTGCAAGATTGAAAATAAAGACATAATTATTGTAAATTTGCTACTGTAGTGTACTGTTGCTACCAGTACTATCTGTCACAAGGTGGTCCTCTGGGGCTCTGTCTGACCGGCATCAGCGGGAACCTTCCCCGGAATATTAACGATCCTACCCGGACCGCTTTAACCCACGCACCTCAGGGATTTCCGCCCGAGGTGTAGCGCATTATCTCCCCTTTATAAGGGCAAGAAAGAACTCAGTTCTTCGCAAAGTTTTGTTCACCTCGGTAGCAACTCTTTCATGTAGATTTACGGACTGATTTGTGGATTACCTGGATTGCCTTTTGACTCTTGATTCTAGCCTGATACAATATTGCCTGGACTTTACCGATTACGACTCTTGCATGATTCCCCGACCTTCTGGCTGTTCTGTGGTACTGTTATTGCTCTGCCTTCATTGTTCCTGTTCTCTGTTGTTTGACCCTGCCTGCCTGACCAGATTGTTGAATAAACAGTTTGCAAATGGATCCGACCTCTGCTAAATTCTTCATCACAGAAAACTTCGCCAACTCAGGATCCAGCGGCTGTTTATCAGTTGGCTCGTCAAGGATCGGTGCTGGCCACCCATCAACACCAGCTGGAAAAGCTGAGCCATCTCACGGAAGAGATGGTACAATCTTTGCTGACACTCAATGTTTCTGCCGCAGCTCTAGCGCACCCACCCACGGCCGCCACCGCCGCTCCGGTGGCCCCGCCCCCGGCACCCGTTACGACCAGCCATGCAGCCAGGGTGTCACTCCTGGAGAAGTATGATGGAGCACCTGGGAAGTGTAAGGGATTTTTATTAGAATGCTCTATATATTAACCAACAGCCTAAAAACTACACCAATGATGATAGTAAAGTGTCGTTGGTGTGCTCGCTCCTCACTGGAAGAGCGCTGGAATGGGCCACCACGCTCTGGGAAGGCTAACAGATGGCTTTCCTCAACTACCAGACCTTTCTTCAGCAGTTCCGTGAGGTCTTTGATCACTCGGCTGGAGGCAGAGAGCTGAGCGAGGAGCTTTTGGCCTTAAAGCAAGGTTTCACCACCGCAGCAGACTACACCCTCCGATTCCGCACGCTGGCTGCACAGACTGGATGGCCCGCGGAACCACTTAAAGCTATGTACTGTCGGGGTTTGAGTCATGATCTCCTGTCTGAATTAGCCAGCCGGGATGAAGGGAAGATGCTGGAACAGTTCATGGAACTCACTATCCAGATCGATAACCTTTTATGCTCTCCACGTGGATGTCAACCTGCTCGCCTGCCAACCACCGCACCAAGTACTCCTGACCCAAAACCTATGCAAATCGATTTTACACACCTCACTCAGGAGGAGCGTGACAGGAGAATCCGCCGTCACCTCTGCCTATATTGCGGACAACCGGGACACATCAGAGCCAACTGCCCGGTCCGACCTCCTCGTCAAGCTCCACCACGGGTGAGTGTTAATCATTCTAGCTACTCTATTACACTCCCTGTAATTGTTCCATGTGGACCTCGTGTGGCTGTGGCAGCCATAGATGGCCGACCTCTTGGCCCTGGCAAGATTACCTCTATAACCGAGAATCTGCAACTTCTCATCGGCCCACTGCATTCTGAAGCCTTTCGCCTTTCGACGGAGCGACAAATAACTCGCTGGTCAACTCATTGCCACAACTGTCTCCACGTCTCCAGGTCTTCTTTGTAATAAAAAGGATCCCTACCACTAGTGCCTTCTGACCTGGAACAACTCCGCAAAGCCAGGTAATTCACCAAATTAGACCTGAGGAGCACCTATAGTTTGATCAGGATTAAGGAAGGGGATGAATGGAAGACTTTGGCACTATTATAATCTGGTTATGCCATTTGGATTATCAAATAGCCCCTCTATCTTCCAGGCATTGGTCAATGACATCTTCCGAGAGGAACTCAACCGTCATGTCATAGTTTACATTGACAACATCCTTATTTACTCTGAGGACTTCAACACTCACGTGCAACATGTCCGAGCCATCCTCCAACGCCTGATTCAGCACCAGCTTTATGCCAAGTTACCTAAGTGTGAATTCCATCAAACCCACATCTCCTTTCTCGGCTATGTAATCAGTTCCGAATGCGTCACCATGGATGAGAGTAAAGTCACCTCAGTTTTGAACTGGCCCAAACCACGGACTATCAAAGACATCCAATGCTTCTTAGGATTCGCCAACTTCTATCGCATATTCATCTGCAACTCCAGTCAGGTTGATGTACCACTCACCTCTATGACCCGGAAAGGCCCTAACACACTCCGGTGGACTCCTCAGAGTGAACAAGCCTTCCATGACCTCAAATCTCGTTTCACCACAGCTCCCATTCTCTGACACCTCGACCATGAACAGGAATGCACTGCTGAAGTGGACACTTCCAACACCGGCGTAGGGGCCATCCTATCACAACGACACAGCAGCCCACCCAAACTCTACCCCTGTGCATACTTCTCCCGTAAACTCACCTCTGCAGAGCGTAATTACGTCGGGGATCGTGAACTACTGGCCATGAAATCAGCTCTGGAGTAAAGGCGTCATTGGCTTGAGTGGTCTAAAAAGCCATTTTTAGTACTTATCGACCAGAGGAACCTCTAGTACATTCAAACCGCCCAAATACTCAACGCCAGGTGGGCGCTGTTCTTCACACGGTTCAATTTTAAAATCACGTATCAACCCGGCTCCAAGAATGGCAAAGCCGACGCTCCCTCCCCCTCCAATTTGACCCAAAAGTAACCAGTAATCCACCCGAATTCCTTATTCCTCCTCTTTGTGTAGTGGCACTCATCTGATGGGACATCATGGCTAAGATCTTGGAAGCCCAGGCCACAGATCCAACACAACCAAACTGCCCACAAGACCGATTATATGTCCCTGAACCTCTATGGTCCAGACTACTCCACCTACTTCATGACATCCCCAGCTCAGGCCACCCAGGTATCACGGCTACCACGGAACTGGTAACTAACTGCTTCTGGTGGCCAACCTTGACAACAGACATCTGAATTTAACGGCATACCAGAGGATATCACCACAGACCAGGGCCCACAATTCATGTCTCGACTATGGCAAGCCTTCTGTTCATGGATGAACGTCAACTACAGCCTAACTTCAGGCTACCATCCTCAGTTGAATGGTCAGGCGGAAAGATTAAATCAAGAACTTACCCGATTCCTAAGGACCTACTGCCATACAAACCAGCAGGATTGGAGCCAGTATCTCCTATGGGCCGAGTACGCCCAAAATTCTCTCCAAAAGCCAGCTACAGGTACGACACCTTTCAAATGCATACTAGGATATCAGTCCCCTCTCTTCCCATGGTCAGGAGAATCTTCCAACCTCCCTGCCCTCGATTATTGGCTCCAGCGCAGTGAGGAGACTTGGAACCAGGCTCTGCCTACGAACCCGGACAGTGGGTATGGCTGTCATCCAGAAACCTTCAGCTGCAAAAAACCTGCAGAAAATTAAAACTGAGGTACGTGGGTCCCTTAAAAATAATTTAACAGATTACACCTATATCATTCGTCTTGCATTGCCAGCACATTACAGAATCTCACCCACCTTTCATGTTTCTCTATTGAGACCTGCTGATGCTCCGGGAGGACAGAGGGACCAGGATGAGGCCGCCACCCCAGAGATACCCCCACCCACTACCCCCCCGATCATAGATGGCCAGGAGGCATACCAGGTCCGAGAAATCCAGGACTCTCAACGTCGGGGCCGCACACTTCAAAACCTCATTGACTGGAAGGGATACGGTCCAGAGGAGAGATCCTGGGATAATGCACAAGATATTCTGGACCCTGCTCTCACTGAGACTTATCACCTGGATCGTCCCGAGAGACCTGCTCCCAGACCACGCCGTAGACCCCGACACCGCCCGTCTTGCTTCAGGGGCTGCTGGCAGGGGGTTGTGTGGGCTCTGGCACAAGGCGGTCCTCTGTGGCTCATCAGCGGGAACCTTCCCCGGAATATTAAAGTTCCTACCCGGACCGCTTTGACCCACGCACCTCAGGAGGACCCCACCCCAAGTGTAGCGCATTATCTCCCCTTTATAAGTGCTATAAAAGAACTCAGTTCTTCGAAAAGTTTTGTTCACCTCGGTAGCAACTCTGAGCATTTTTTCCTGTGCATTTACAGATTACATTTATGTATTACCTGGATTGCCTTTTGACTCTTGATTCTAGCCTGGTACCCCAACCTTTTGCCTGGACTTTACGGATTAAGACTCTTGCTTGATTCCCCGACCTTCTGCCTGTTCTGTGGTACTGTTATTGCTCTGCCTTCATTGTTCCTGTTCGCTGTTGTTTGATTGTTGATTGTTGAATAAACAGTGTGCAAATGGATCCGACCTCTGCTGATTCTTCATCACACTATCCTTTGTTACAATAGTCATGCGTTTATGTATTATAAAATGTATTGTAAATGGACACTATTGCATCAAAAAAAAGTCCCTAAAGTCAGTGCAAAATTTTTAACCTTTTGAAGCAGTTACTCACCTTTTCATTATTTCAATACTAAAAACCTTAGTTATGAAAAAAGCTAATACAATAGTTTGGTGTTATTAAAACTTAGTCTTTCATGTTTTAAAACATTTGTGAGTACAGACTTGCTGTTAAGAACATTTCATATTTGAGGTTCTGTGATGGTATTGATGCTTCCATACAAGACAGGGTCCTATGTAGTGAGTTGCTTTTCATTATATTTTTTGAGCAGCACGGTATATGGATTTCTATAGAGTATAGATTTATTCAAACATCAATCTAGATGATGTTCCATCTCCCCTCCCGTCAATTCGTTGTACACGCTAACCTGTTTTGCCGTCTCTGAATTAGCAACAACATAAAGACTCCTTTATGTGCTTTTAATTGCGCTGAAAGTAATAGCTCAATGTAGCAACCTCCAGTAGGGCTTTTCCAACAGGGCTTCAATCTGTCAAACCATGAGCAGGAGGAGAATCCCACAGGCCCTTCATTTAAATGAGGCGCTGTGGCCCAACCGCATTAGTTACACTTCATGTTGTGCTTCTCTTGCTATGGTGCTGTATGCCAGCTGGCAGTGGAAAGAAATTCATTTCACCACAGCCCACTGGCTATGTGCTCAGGCTCAAAATCATTTTTGCCAGGTTAAGAGTCAAGTACCAAAAACGTAAGGGAGTAGTTTATGTTTGGGAACACCTCTGAACAAATGTACCGGTTTCTCTATCACTGCTTAACTTTTGACAAGATCACTCATCCTTTCAGACCTCTCAGAGTTATCGGGTGCTTCACATGCAGTAAACTTTACACTTTCTAAAAAGTGAAGGACACGCACTTTTCTCACACATCAATGGAAAGAGAAATTGGCCAGGAACAATCATTCACACTGCTACACAGCGGTCTGTCACCTCTCAGCTGTAAGTTCATGCTCACATCACTGAACCAGTCTTGCTGCTGTCCCACAATTTGCAAACCCTGGGTTAAATCTGCCCGCCATCCACTGCTGTTGTATGCTCTCTTTGTTTTCACAGTAGAGCTGCTGAGGTAGACAGACAAATATTTGCAGCAGAGGTGAATAACAATCAGAGGTGCTTGCTAAATCCTGATTAGCAGATTTTAAAAAAAGTGTCTAATGTGAACTTAAATGAGCATCACAATGACTGTTTTTAACAATGATAATAGTAAGAAATATGCATACAGCATTAGATAAGCATTTATTAACTATTAACTATGGAATTTTCCTTAATAAACTCCTAATTGTTGATTGGTAGTTGTTAGGTTTAAGTACTGGGTCAGATTAGGGATATAGAATATGGTCATGCAGAATATGTGCTTTACAAATATTAATAAATAGCCAATATGCTAGTAATATGCATGCTAATACGTGAAATATTTATTAGAATTGAAAATATTTATCATGTAGAGACTGTGGAGCACTTAGGTACAATGTTGCTGTAGACGACGATTTTTCAGAAATATTTTAGATTCAGTCAGGCAATCAGAATCAAGTATCAAGTATTCACAGGTATGTGCCGTGAATCTATATATAACAGGTGTTTTGCTCAGTGGCCCCTGACCTCTGCATTAGCAATGCTGCTGAGAGTTGTGCTGGTGTGACTTTGGGGTCAGATTTGGCACACGCTCCTGATTGGTGGAAACGGTGTACTCATGCCTGAAATGCGTGCATAGCTCAGCACTGAAAACTTTGTACTGCTTCATTATTAATTAGACACAAGTCTGAGCTGCTCAAACCCCCTTTTGTTTTCAATCTCAGCATCTTTTATTTCCTTACAAATCCCACTGTTTGTGCCTTGACAGACGTCTTTATTTCACACAGTGCCAGCTGCTCTTTCAAAGCACGCTAGTTTCTTTTCTCGAGGTAATGTTCTTCCTATGTTTTCCCCGAGGTTATACTCTGTTCAAAACTTTCATTATGAAAGCGAAAGATGTCTGCAAAAACAGATAGTGACGTTCTCATATTCATCTTCACTCAATCACCACACAGCTGACCTGTAGACTGCACAGACACGCTGAGGCTGTTCTGAATCACTCCCAGTATGTTTTGTAAGCTCCTGCCGTTATCATGACCTGTCTACCTGCTAATCAGCCACCCGCTGGATTTCTACCCAGGTCTCTGCACGGCTCCTTTCACAGCCATTCTCGCCCCCTCACCTCAGAGTCCGACAGCTCAGCCCAAACAGCGCTCATCTCTGCCTCCATGTTCTGTCCGCTCTGAATCGCCCACACAGTGTCTGCAGGTTGACACACTGAGCTGGTGAGTGCCATCGCTAAGGGATGTCATCTCCTGCCTGCAAGTCACACCACAGGCCCTTCAGAGACACCGTAGCCTTTCTGTGCTCGTGTGTACATGTAACATGTGACATACCGCAACATCTACAACATGTTCCTCTGCCAGTCACCCTGTCCCTGGCTGTCTCATACACTCCCGTCTCACTAGTTGTACCTTTCGTTACATCATAATGACTCCCAGCACTTTTCCTGTAATTTCATCTAGAATGAGTTCGCTCCGTCTTCTCTTCATGCCTCACACTGATTCTCTATAGAGTTCCTGTCAGTGTCTCGCTCCCTCAGAGCTGATGCTCGTCGGCAGACCCAGGCTTTGGGATTATGCAAATGTAACTCCAGTCTGTTCACACCTGGATGCAATGGGGCATGAAACAGGGAGTGCACTCGCTGCAAAACTTTTCAATTTTTTTCATTCAGAGAGAGAGAGAGAGAGAGAGAGGGAGGGAGAAAATCGTTTTTCTTTTTTAACAGTTGCTGTATGTAGCTTCTTTAAATTGTTGAACGTTTTTCTTTATTTAAAAAGCTATCATATCATTTAAATAGCATTTAGATTGTCTACATATTTCAAATTCTTCAATATCTTGCTTTGTGTGTGTTTTAATAAAATGTAGAGATGAAACTCTTACTGTGAGATAATGAGTTTTGTGCTGTTGGATATTGTTCGTGGTTTCTTAGGCACTCCAGGCACAAAATATTTTTTCTTTCTGCTAAACAAAATGGATCAGACATATATATATATATATATATTGTCTGATCCATTTTGTTTAAAAAAAAATAATATATATATATATATATATATATATGATTTTTTTTTGTTCTTTAAAAAAATGCTGCATATAATTTTTTTATTTGGTTGAATTGGGTAGGAGCATTGCACTTTTCAAATACTGACTGTACTGTGTGTTAAGAAAGTTTTAGTGATAAAAATGATAGACAATAAACTACTAAAACTGTTATCACCTCACTTAAGCTTCAACTCAAGTTTCCAGATACAACAGAGAGTCAGTTTACAGCTCAAGAAGAGTAATGTTTTACCCAAAATCTTTGCGACTGTGCACAGACAACAGCAACAAACACATGCATGATATTAAAAACCACTGCTTCTCTTACCTGATAAAGCCCCCTTGGAAAAAGAAAAAAGACAAGATGTATAAAATCCTTATGACCTGGGGGAGCATTCTCTTGTTCAGTCTCTCTCTTTCTCTCTCAGACCGTTTAAAGAACTTACAGTCTACAGAATTACCAAATCCAAAGAGGAGCAGGTAAAACTCGACAGGAATGCATTGTCTTGCAGAGTGATCCGAGCCTGTCTGTGAAGAAACTTCTTCTGCCTTCCTCCCTGCTCACTTCTGCTGGCTGGAAAATCCTCCACAGTTGCCCCCCCCACCACCCTCAGATGTCAGAGAGAATAGGTGAGAGAGCAAGCATGTCTGTGTGTCTGGGTTTGTGTTTTGAAGAGACTATGTGCTTTTCCCTTTCTTTCTTGCTCTTTTTTTATGGCCAGCTGCTCGCTCCAGGAATTATAATGGAGAGGATTTAAAGGGCCAGCAACGCAATTGAAGGCAAGGAGATGGCGTGCGGTGAGCCCACTGAGAAGCGGAGCAGAAAGAGGAGGATCTAAGAGATCAGAGAGGGGGATGGAGGTTTTTTCTGGCTTTGTTTATGTTAGTTATTTTTTCTCTCTCTCTTTTTTCTCAGCGTGGAGGACTAACCACTTTAAGGCTTTGCTTCAGTGCACAGATGTGTCTGTGTGTACTTGAAGGAATGAAGGAATCCAAAAACATGAGAGCAAGAGATGTGCTTATAACATATGCTAGCTTTCATATGAATATTTTAAATCTGGCTTTATGGTAAATTACCATGTAACTTAATGTGATAATGGAAAGAAGCCTACATATACATTATATCAATGACACCTGCTCTTTTGAATCCCTTCAATATTTAAAACAATTTAAAATTTAAATAGTGTAATGTTTGTTCATCTAGCATTACAAACTAGAATAAAAAAGCAAATATTTTAAGTAAAAGTATTTTTAATTAAATTACAAATATGTTTGATTAAATTAAAGTTTAATTAAATCTGAATAATTCAGACCAGCACCAAACCTGTATAAACTATCTCAGACCAGCGTAGAAACTCCATTCAGCATGGTGCTGAAGAAAAAAACATTTAAATGGGCTGTTTTTGCCTTTGTAAACTCGAGATGAAAAGGCACCACATGAGAAATTTCATTCTGAATGAAAAATTACCTGTGGCTCCTGACCATCAAATTACCTCAGCTGGAGTCATTCATCTTCTCAGCGGATGACATCGCTGATACTACCGTCTCCTAAGGAGATAAAGGTCTCGCTCTTTTTAATCTTTTCAGAGGAAAACACGTTAGATTAAACCCTCACCTCTGCAATTATCTTTGTGAAGCTTGAAAACACAAGCAAAGCCTCTTTATTTCTGTTCTTTGTTATGACCGTGAAATTCATTGCCTCAGAACATCCCAAACTATCTATCTATCTATCTATCTATCTATCTATCTATCTATCTATCTATCTATCTATCTATCTATCTATCTATC
>JAUMHQ010000019.1:3028548-3066354 GCA_032361165.1 Enteromius paludinosus | reverse complement strand
TAGTTGGGATCCCCCCCCCCCCCCCCCCCCCTAACAAATGATTCTCATATAGCTTAGCATCATTCTTGGGTTATCTGCTTCAGTTTCAGAAGTATAAGGGCTAGCATGGGGAACAAGCATACATTGTCATTGATTGTTTAAGAATTCTAGAAATATATGCTGGACATCCTGCATTTGAATGAGTACAGAACATGTCTGCAAATGATGAGCAGAAAGTTTTTAGATGCTAAGATCTGCTAATTTAAATGCTAAATACATTTAATGAAATGCTAATTTAATGTATTTTCTAAGAAACAAGGATAACAGGCTGTTTGCTTTATTGAAGATAGATTTGCTTTTGCTGTCAAAAATGTTACTTTTGTTCCAGATATGACCTTTACTTGTCAAGACGAGATAATAACTTCCAGACCTGCATCATATTTTATTAGTATTCTGCTATCATTTATTCAGCCTCATGTCATTCCAAATTTGCATAATGCATTTTGTTCTTTTGTGGAAATTCGGTTCCTCACATAAAGTTATGCTGTGACCTATCTGGCCTCATAACATAAATGTACCTGTAATGATTGTGGTGGAACCATGCGGATCCATGTGCAGTCTTTATTCAAAGTCAACAGGCAGGGTCGATACACAGGCAAACAGAACACCGGAGGCAAGGCAGAATTGTAGTCGGGGTACACAGACAGATAGAAGGCAGGCACTAAACAATCACAAAATCGTTTCTATGCTTGTGTTAATGAGTGTGTGGGTGTGGGTGATGAGGAACAGCTATCAGTGTTTTAGTGCAAGTATGACCAGATGTGAGAGAGTGATGTATGATGAGAAACTGAGTTTGAGTGTGAATGAATCCAATGGTGGTGTGAAAGGGGCAATGATAGCTGGGAACTGGAGTCCGAGGTGGTAGTAGTGGAGAAGGGGATGGAGTGCCATCTGGAGGAGCTGCTAAAAACTCCATCTCGACAGTACCAGTGTGCACTTTTTAGCGAGACATGAAATATGTACCAACAAGTACATATCGCTGCAGTTTCCAAAAGAAATGAACACTAAAGGCAGTAAAACTCTGAAACTCAGAGTTTCGATTAATAAAGCATTTTGCACAATTTTTTGAAGACTATCATGTTATGATAAAACAATATTAAGATGCTGGGATATTTGAAAACTGATGCTTTCGAACGTTAGCATCACACATATTTAGATTCATATCTACTGGTTTCCATAGACGGTAGGTTTGTTCGGTAGTTCACTGAGTATGGAGATGTACTTGAGAAGTGTGAAGCTCTGATTCGAATTCTGTGTGGTTTGATGAAACATTAAAATGTGTATAAAAGGAACTGTTTTCCTTTTGTGTTCCAGGGAAATTTTTTTTAATACTGTATATGTGAGCTATACTTAGGAGAAACTAAAAGTAATTTTTTCAGTCTGTACATTGACTGTTAAATGAGTCTAATTATAATGCACTTCTGGTTTATATGAGCAGAGATGGTTTGTTTGTGCTCAGATGCCCCTTCTAAAGTTCAAATGCCATAAGCTATTATTTTTACCAAGGCCTTTCTGAGCGAGACTGATCTGTCAAGGTACAAAAGGTTAACCTTCATCCGTACACCCTTGCTCTCTTTAGGGCACACTCAGGTTAGACTGTGGGGATTTCTTTCCTCAAGCAGGTGGTTTCTAATCCTTTCAAGGCCGTTATTTCCCTCCCATCTGAGAACCCGGTTGCATTGGAAAACACAGTTACTGAATTCTAATCTTTCTCATGGGTAGGTTTGCCCATCTTTGCTCATGTCAAGTCTCTTATGCTCACTGAGGCTGCATTAATTTGATTGAAGAATGTAGTAAAACAGTATTGTGAAATATTATTACAGTTTTTGTTTTCTGCTAGAACTGTTATCTACTCTCAGGACACTTTGATGAATAAAAATGTCTAAAAAAAGCATTTATTTTAAAAATATAATTGAACGTAATAAAAAATAGTATTATTGCTAGCATGTTTGTCTTCATCAGTTTAATGCATCCTTGCTAAATAAATGTATTAACTTCTTTAAAAAAATATGGATGGCTGGATTTCCGTCTACTATTTCCACAAAACAACTACCTTGGCCTCATTCTGATGTTTATGACTCTTTCCTACAGGGCCGATGTAGATATACAATATCCCATTTCATAACTTGGCGAAGACATGGAAAAAACATGGCGAACAGTCAGTCCTATACGTTGGATTGAAGAAAAAGAAGCAAAAAATGATTTACACTCTTTTCTTTCACTAGTAGCGACAGTATAGTTTTAAACTTTTAAACAAGCTGCTGTTCAGTGGCCCAAACTGTGCCACATCCTGGTATAAGTTGACTGCAGAAGCAAAGAGTCTTGCATACTCTGACAGCTAGCAACGTGTCTCAAACTAATGTAGGTTAATTGCTTCCCACCTTAGCTGGATAATTCATTAAGCCCTTTGCCGCACACCTCCAACACAAGACGTCTGGTGCTCCCAGGAGCGCACAACTCTTGGCATTGTGGAGTTTTAGGTTTAGTTAAAGCAGCTGAGATTTCACTCCCACCCACATCCAAATGCTTATTCCGCAATGATGAAGAGAGGGTGCAAGGATACTGATGCATTTGTCTGCTGGATCACTGGAGAGAGTAGTATCAAAGAGGGCTGCTAATTGCAGTGCTCCCTTCATACATCACTGAGTCAAGTGGAAATAATTCGACATTGCATTCAGATTTATTTTGTTAAAAGATCCCCTGACACCTCGGAGGAGGAGGAGGAAGGGAAGACAGAAGAGGAAGAGTGTGAGCGGAGAGATACGTGTGGAGGAATTTTATGCAGAGCTGAGGGTTATGTTGATTTGGGTTTGCACCAGACGGACTGTGTGTGCTGTGTTTTTGTCTGCAGATTCATGAGGGAGGAGAGATAGATGAAAGGAACGTAAACCTGGTTTACCTTCAAGGTGGCTTTGATATTTGTCACAGTATACATATAGAGTTTTTGCAAGAAGCATTCGGGCACACTCGAAATGTCTGCCATCTAGAGCTTTTGCTTGTAAAAATGAGATTTGATGTGTCTAACATAACACACAATTACTTAAGCAGTCATCTGTCCCAGGAGACTATGTTTCTGAGGTGATTAATATTCAGAAATCAAAACCCTGATTTTTTTTCTCCTTCATTTTAACAGATGTTACACTCACAGTGCCATGTCAAAATATCCACATAGCATTCCAGCTTCTCTCTGTCCTTGTCCAAGCGTTTAAAACTTTCCACTTTCATCTCACTTTCAGGCTGTTGAGATAGCCACTGGGACATCCTTAAAAAAATCAGAGAACACCTTGAGAAAGACTCGCTTTCACACTTTCACTCACTTTACTCCCACAGCTGTCACAGTATTTCCAGATCCCTCTACACACCACAGGCACTCCCTCTTGAGACACATTCTTCACTTCACCTGAGCAAACTGTGTTCACCTCAGAGAGAATTTTTGATACTGCCATTAAACACTCTGGGTACCTAATGCCCTGTGGAGAAAATCCTGTAGAGCAGTTGTATTTATTAATATATCTATTGGCTAAAAAAGAGGCATGTTGCTAACAAGGACAATGACTATAGTTTTACTATAGAACTAATGTTGTTTTTGTAAGTATATACAGTACACCAGTCATATTCAGAATGTTTTGTTGTTGTTGTTTTTTAAAAAATGACAGCCAATGATATGCCAACCAGTGTTGCCAAGTCTGTGGTTTTCCTGTGGAATTGGGCTACTTTAACGCTGTTGCCGCAGGTTGTTTTTATGTCCTTGGATGGAAGCAACCTAAATAATATGATTTTTTCACATTTTCACATTTAATGTGATTCCAGCCAAAATATATGGACATCCATGTGCATATCCAGGGTGTTTAAAAAAAAGGGACCTTTCCAGCTTGATTGCGTATTGTGTGTAGTTAGACTTGCGTTACAGAAGTAGGGCAAGATGAGCATTTGTGGTTAAAAAGTATGTACATTCTTATTCATCACTAGATAAGACTCTTATTACTCAGCTGGAATCATGTAGAGCCACTTGATGCTGCATTGAAATTTTAGTTTCCACTTTCAACCCGTTGGCTCCCATTGAAGTCCACTATATGGAAAATATCTTGCAGTGTTTCCTCAAAAGCCTTCATTTAATTTCAGCTGAAGAAAGAAAGTCATGAACATCTTGGATGACATGAGGGTGAGTAAATTATCAGGAAATTGGAGTAGCTAAACCAAAGACTATGGAATACCCAAGACGTGTCACTCGTATAGTATTGAACGGGGAAGAATGCCACGCTTAAAATGGCCGATCAATCACAAGAAGCCCCGCTTTCTAAATAAAATAGCCAATCGCTGATCTGCGAAGTCAGCGCATCACTGAATCTGCAGTTAGAAGTTATGATTGCTATAGAAACAGTCAGCATTCTGAGACGTGCGCCTAGAACTGCACATGCGCACTGACTGATCTCACCTGAAAAATAAGCTTTTTATAATGCTATTTCAGCAAGAGTAACAACAATGGTTGCTCAGCTGTTGTCAGATTTCATTGGTGATTTCAAATACGAAATTTAATCGTAAGCTTAGTAAACAGTTTGAGAGAATTTGATGTTTCCCTATTCAAAGATATAGGGGCTGCTCTTTGATGCCCGAGAGTTTCAAAGATGGTCACTCATGACATGACGTGTCTTAAAGAGACTTTTAGTAAACTAATCCTTAAAAGCAGACGGCATCCAGAACTGCAATGTATGCTGATATTGAAAAGAATGTTAGTGTGTGCATTTACATGCGTTCATAGTTATTGTTCTTGCGGTAAACAGGGCTTCAGGTAGAAATTATAATTAGATTAGATTTTATATAAATTATATTAGAAGTGTAATATTTGATATAGTTTCTTGGTGCATGTATCCATGCACCAAAACACTTGTGCATCTCTGTTTGTACTAGTACATACTCTCTTAACCTGTTAAATAATAAATACACTGTGGAATAAATTTGAATAAAACAGGAAAACGGCAAAGCGAAATTCAATAAGCAGAATAAAATGAAGTTTTCACAAGACTGGGCAGATGGATCTAAGCCTTTTAATTAGACAGAATGTCCACATTCCACACTGCTCTGGCTGGAGAAATATGGGATGCATCTTCCAGTCAGGCGGCAGATAAACAACATGCAAATGATGTATCTGAAATGGACCTGAATGCAAGAATAAGGTACTTACAATCTAAATTGAAGTCACATAATCCTTTCACACAAGCATGAAATAACTGGGATATAATTAAAGTAGACTTGCGATAGGATTTGGGAAACCGGTGTGTGTTTAAAAGAGAGTGAGAAGACAAGAAGAGAAATTAAAAATATGATCCCATTTGCGGAGGTTTCTTTTATCCTAGCAATTAATCCATTATCATAGTATACAGCTGAGTTTTAATGAATATGTGTATTTACATATTAGATTATTGTATTAAATTTGCCACACTTTTAAAGATTCCCAAAACCATTCATTACAAGCAAAAATGTCTGAACCATAAAGCAGTTGTTGTATGTGGCTGGCGATAATGACTTTTGTGTGAGCTCTACACATTTCTACAAAACACATTTACACTAATGACCTGATTTCAAAGCAGCTGGGGGCCATACTATCATTTCTCAGGTCTCCAGAGTGAGGTATTGCATCAATAAATATGGGTAATGGGCGAACATGCCAGGGCGAGGTAAAACACTTCAATAAGAGGAACACAGAATATGACAGCTGAGGGATCCATCAGAAGAGTGGAAACTGTTTAGGGATGATTAAATAGCTTATACACTGACTCATAATTGCTCACGTCTAGGAGGGAGGGACAAAGAAAGGTAGGGAAGATGGCAACCAAAAAGAGCTCCAGATCTGTCTAATTTGGCATATTTTTGTCCTGTTGGAAGATATTTTATAATGTAACTACACTGGGAAAAAATGCTACATTTCATAAATAATTACAAAGAATCCAAAGTAAATTGAACAATTTAAGGTATTATTTAAAAAAATTTGCCTGTAAAATATACGCCATCTCCAGTTATGTAACTAGTGTGGCAACTATACCGAAACTTGAGTGAAGAAGACTTTATCACCATCTTATGTTGTGCTTGAATATTTTTTGTAAAAGCTATTTTGGGGCTCTCATTTATTATTTCACTTTACTTACTTAGCTCACATGCTAAAACTAGCTGCAACATATTGTCTCTTGACTTAAAAAGAGAAATTACGAGTGATAAAAGATTTCCGTTCCGCAATGGTACGACCTTTTGAACGTTCATGTGTTCACATGTTTGAACATGAAATGGCTGAATGCGTAGTTTAAACTGCAATCACGCACTGTATGTACAGTAATTTGAGGCGCAGCTTCAGATTTCTTTCTCTGCAGCCGTTTTAGCTGTTCCCTGCCCTCTGTATCGCTATGGCAACTGTAACCATAGCCCGCTCAGATGTTCATAAAGCAAGGAGTGGAATTTTACCCACAGCTGTGCGGGTGTTGAGGTGATGGACGTGTGCAGAGCAGATGAGGTTAGATGTAACTGACTGATTGATTTACAGTCGCTGGAGTGATGTGTGACACTGAAGGATGTGTGCATCAGATGTGATCCTAGAAGCTGACCCTAAGGACTGAGAGCTCTCTGTGGTTTATGAGGCTGTTAACTCTTACTCGGTATTCCCAAAATAGAGCTCTATATGTGACCCCACAGGTAATAACATATAGAATTTAGCCATTAGCCTACTGCTTTTTTTATTGATCTTTCACTGAAGTGTGAAGGTAGAGTGACTGATGTTTTAATATTCTATGATATATTTAATAATTTTTGTATTATTTTACAAAATGACATGCAATGTTTTTGTCCTTTTGCAAATCGCATGTCCTTTTACTAGAAATATAAAAGGACATATTATGATATTTTCTTATTAACAGTTATGTAATTTATTAGCTAAACAGGTTTTTGCTGTAACATCTTCACACTCTATTCTATTTGAATTCCAAGCATTATTTATAGGCCACTGTGAGGACGCTTGTTTACTGTGCAGTTCATTGTGATGTGCGTTTGTGCGTATAAAGGTAGGTGGATTCTCCAAACAACATTCTGGATGTCACCCAGCGTTGACTTACAGTACCGCATTTGGCAAAAAAGGAAATGATTTCGACAGTTTGACTGCTTGTTTGATCTTAGCCTGGCTGACGTGTCAACAGCAGCACACAAACACACATACGCACACGTTTTCTTATGAGCTCATGACTGTATCAAGGTTAAAATAGTTTCACAAGTATGCAGTGATCTTTGATCAGACAGAAGAGAACATACAGGCCCTCTTGACTTTCCATCTCTTAAACAAATTTCACTACATTCAGCATGAAACTGATGAAGAGAATTTCAATTCATTTACAAAAAAAGACTTAGTACAAGAACTTATAATTAATATTTTTCACCTAATTGATTATATTTACAATGCATTTCCAAATGTGGTCAACATGAAGCAGGAAGGAAGATTTATTTTCGGTTGCCCCCCATTGTTGTGTTAGACTAAAAAAAAAAGTCTTGGTTGTGTGACTGTGAATTGCAATTTAGTAAATCCTCTAGCTGTCATTCCCATTCAAATCCCAATTCAGCATCCCGTGTGATGTGTCGACTTCAAGTCCCAGCTCATAAAGTGAAAGGGAGCCAGTTCTTAAATTCAGACTTTTTCCAACCCTGTAAATAGTAAATAAATACTATTGAGTGCTCTATTGAACAAAACATCCACACATGCTTGAAGAACCCTAGAGAGATGTGCCACACGTGTGGATCTGAGATCTTCCTGTCAAGCTTTCCTTAGATTTATTAAGGGCAGAAGATAGGTGAGCTGTGTAGATCTGCCATTCTCAATCTCATCAGAACAGGAGAATTCTTGCCAGCAGCTGGGAAAAAAAATGCAATCATAAGCCGTATTTCACCAATGCTCATTCTTCTTCTGCTTCTTAGAAAGCAGGATGAAACAATCCCCAAGATGGATGTTTAATAAAACCATGCTGTAAACCTTTACATGTCTGCATATAATAAATCTATGAGATAAGGGCAAATGGCATATTAATCTTACAGTAAGTGATGCATGTACATTCATGTTCCTGTGACTGGAATTTGACTGCAGATCTGGTTAAATATCATGACTGAAATTGCTTTAACCTGGTAATCTGAACTTTGTAAAGTAGAGCAAATTTACTTAGACATTTAATGAAAGAACAAAAAGTAAGTAATGCAATTCATCTACAATGTCACTCTTTATGACAAAATGAACCTTTTGTAACCAACCTCAAGTCAAGTAAATTCTGATTTGTGGGTTGTGGGAAATGCATATAAATGTTCTTGGCAATTTAGTGCAAGTTATAGTTCAATATGAGCCGCTTCATTATTTAATGCGTTCTTACATTTACCATGCTTATGCGTCCCTAACTATGGCAGCTGCATTTTTGGACTATTCTTTTGAAGATGACTCAATTTCATGCAGGAGTGATATATTCAGTATGCAAAGTAGAACTTCAAAGTGCCATCTTGCGATGGGATGTATTTGTTTAGTGCGTTTCTATGTCACCTCAGGCCTAACTCACCCAATCCACACATCCTAAAATTGCCGGATAGCTGCTACAATCTCCCGAATGCGCCGTAAAGCTTTCACAAGGCTCCTGCTGTCACAATTTACAGGTTCACCTAAAGAACCCATACCACTGGTTTTGTTAATACGCGGAGAGGAGAATGTCAGCAATGTATCATCCCACATATGTCATGTGTGGCTTCGCATAAAAAGTCTATAACTGTTAGACGGAGTGTGGGGTTTTGAAATGCGTTCTCTTTTACAGCATTAATGGTGTCAAGGTCTCAGTGTCTGACGGGGTTCTGAGTGACACGGATGACAGGGCTGGATTGGGCTATGAGGTCTGATAGAGGTGCGATTCCATTTCTATTGTCGCCGTTGTGCCCGGAGCGCTTCTAGCATTGTGTGTATCCTCCACAGTCACCTCTCTCCCCCTCCCGCTCTTCTCTCCTTGACATGTTCCTCTCCCCCCCCACATCTAATTTAAAAGTGGCTGGTCAGCACAGACCTGACCTCTCCATTACACAACTCATAATTGACTTCCTGGAGAATTTAAGTCATTTAAGTGTCTCTTTCCCAAATCAGCAGGTTAGCAGGCAGGTCTCGGGGAATCTGAGGCTGTGAACCAGTGTAGGTGTACGTGAGAAGCCTTTAATGCAATTTTCTCTGCTTGCAAATTGACATATCTTCACAGTGACGACTATATCCTGAAGTTATGCTTGTTGTAATCTTCATAAGCGTGCATTTTCTGGAGAGGTGAATATCAGACTTCAAAGAAATGTAGATGACTATGTGTGCTTCCAAAATAGGCGACTTTTCCATTTGCGAAAACCTGCCGCAGACCCTCACTGATTGGCTTTGTGGGTTGGCCAGGTATGATGGGCTTAGACAGGCTTATTTAGGATAATCTGTGACATTGCATGAGGGAATCGTCCTCGCATGTTGGCAATGCAGACAGCCTGCACTACTTCTAGCATACCAATCAGTGGCTTGAAAGGCTCTTGGTTTATTGTCCTTATGGGAATCATTGAAAGTGTAGATCAGGGTGGCTAGGTTTTTGTATACTATGATAAAATTGGTAATAAAATGATAAATAATAACAATGTTTTTTGTTTTTTTTCAGTATTCCATCTGGTGATGGAAGTTCTTTGGCATTCTGGTTTTGCTAAAGTTACTTCCTCAGGGTAAGAAACCCCTGTGATGGGTAGGTTTAGAGGCAGGTTAGGTGTAGATGATTTGTACAAATTCATACGAACTGGCAAATCGTAAAATATGTACGATTTGGCAAAAATCATATGAATTCGAACTAGTGAGGTCATATGAATTTGTACGAATTAGCCACCTCTTAAAATATGTATGAATTGCAGTAAGACTGGGCTGGTTTTAAACTGGTTTCCACTTCAGCAAGGTGACAGAAGACACGGAAGATTTCACAACCAACTTACAGAGGTTTTTTTATTCACAGAGTACAGCAAGGAATTAACCAACACCCACTGCAGAGCAACTCTGTGAATAAATCTCTCTTAATTGGGGATATTTTACTTTTGGAAATGCATATGCCATTCTCAGTGCCCCTGGTGCCTTAGGGTGATGATGAGAATATGACAAACCTACAGAGTGAATAGTGATTTCAATTAGGAAACAGATAATAATCTCTAGAGCCTGTCCTTTTTTTCATACATTACTAGGATTGGGAGTCTGAAGTCATTATTCCCCCACTAATAGGATGGAAAATGCATTACTTGGATTTGCACTTTAAATTACTTGCATTGTAACCCTGAAAGCATGCAATATATTATCGAAATCAGATAAAAAAAAAATTGTCTTGATTGTCTGAATCACACCTTTTCTTTTTAATTGTATCTGTTTGTGCAGTCGTAATTGCGTAACGATCAAAGAGTGGACACTGCAAATGAAGAGACCTTTTTCTTGACAGGATGAAGGGTGTCGGGCAGCTCAGGTGCATGCAAATGAAAGTGGCATCTAGCTAGAGAGTGGTGCAATGGAGAAGTAAAATGGGGTCTGACAGTGACAGATGGGGTGTGTCTCCAGCTATCGGCTCGGGCCCCGCCTCTACGCCACGTCGCACTGCCCTTTGAAGGGTGCCAGAAAGATGTGCCCTATAACTCAACAACAGATTGGGGCATAAGTGGACGGAGTGGGAGAGCTGGCCGGTGCTGATAAAGCCTCGCCCTTGAGAGGTGAGTAGGGGACAGTAAAGGTGAGGAGAGGACAGACATTCGCTTGGACATGTACCAGCAGCTCCGAGGATTAATTCAACATGCACCTGCAGTCCCATAATTCCCAGAGCTCATCATGATTAGAGAATTCTCCATTCACGTGTGCCAGCAATTGAAATCACTGTAGTTTGGGAAATTAACAGAATTGTTGTATTTAAATGATAACAAGGAAAACCGAGCTGTGAGAGTCAGGAATAGACACAAAGCACTGGAGGCGATGAACAGAAATCTTAATGAATATCAAGAAATAGAGTTTTCTATGCTAGATTTATTTACCCTGATAAACCTATTGATGTATATATATATATATATATATATATATATATATATATCATATCCATAATACACACATAAAATATATATGACACCTATTTGGTACATGTTAGCATGCAACATGTTACTGAATATGTCAATAAATGTCTGAAATGTGCAGACATGCAGGTCATTGTCCATAACATTTTCAATCACTTCAGGCAGCTCACTTTTTGGGTATATTTTTACCTCCACCCTGCAGGCCCTTTCAGTTTCCATTTTTATATCTTCCCATTGTTTGATGGATGATGTTGAGCCGTTGTCATTTTTTTGCCATATATTTTTATATATATATATATATATATAGAGAGAGAGAGAGAGAGAGAGAGAGAGAGAGAGAGAGATCAGTGCAATTGGGCACAAAAGAGACCTGGGAATTGCGTGAAAATGAATTTCATCAATAGCCATTATGCACAAGAAATAATAACAATATTCACTTGTTTAGTACCACTTCTCAACAAGAGGGACATTTTACGAACACATCTGTAGACTTATAAAGCTGCTGTCTCATTTTTATTTTATTTTTTTCTCGTTGGTCTCCTTATATTACATAAACATGTCATCTTAAGTGTTCTGGTAGCTAACTGCTCATACTGTAAATCAGTTTAATGACTCACATTTACTAAAACTACCAGCTTCAGTATCTGCTTAGCTTTATATCTGGTGTAGGTCTAATAATATTAGCTTTTCGTGAGTCAGATTGGACACAAATGAGGACTATTGTAGTGCAAGCAGCTACCCTAAAGCTGAGGACTGAATTCAGGAAATTTCATCAGGACTGGATATCTAACAGCTCATCAACATCACTTCATTCATTCTCTGAATGAATTCTATCAGGGGCATCTTAATAGATGAGTTCATTCTCTTCGTCTCTCAGTCTCTTTCTCTGAGAAAAGCCACTGAGCCACAGCATGTACCTATTTTAGCTAGATGGAATCACCATGATTTAGCCAAGTAAGACATGATCCTGGATCAACATTACTGTCCAAAAAAATGAACGCATTCCAAACCTACCCCTACCCAAAATGTACTGTATGCCTAAAATCAGTGGGAAATGATAGCTGATTAACAAGGGTGTAAGGCACCTAACCATGATAAGCCTAAAACAGATATTTCCAAAAAAATGATTCCTAAATTCTGATTGGTTGATTAGAATGTTGTTCCAGGATCCACAAGGAACATCTTGTACTTGGTGAAATCACGCTCACCTTATTATGACTAAGTATTTTATTCATTGAAAAAAGAGAGACAAATTGTGTCAACTTATTTTTTTCTATGCACATAAACTGTGGAAAGTCGCAGCTTTATTATTTGTTAGATTTTCATCTTGTTCTGAAGGGCAAACATTGATTTTCCTGCCTAGTGGAGAAAGATGTGCTTTGTCTTTGCCAGACATGCCGTGAAAACAATGAGTTATGTATCAGTTTACGTAAGCAATTTATTACAAGCCCTATTTTTTGAGAAAATCATTTTGCTATTTTGGTTATTATCTCTGAAGCTGAAATGGTCGACAGGAAATAGGACGCAATGTATTCATTATGCAGGCCAAACATTTCTCTGGAGTGAAGCAGACCGATATAATGATCGTAGTAATAGAAATGCTTAAATAAACATGGCAAGAAAGAGAATCAGTATACAGCAGATACTGTAACTTTCCTTTGTAAAAAGCATTCATAAACTTTTTATTACAGATATGAGGACGTAAAAATATAGGTGGAAATGTGCACGCAAAATTAAACATCCAATGCTGACCGATAATGATAAATGAATACAAACAAATCTCCCTTTATTCAATATGGTGAAAATATATCATCCATCCCTCATCATAGCTTTTTCTTTGGTCCTCTGTAATTGTTGCGCTCTACAAATCATTGCAGGCATGTAAACACTCCAATACCTCCAATACTTTCTCAGCTTAAGTTAGAGCTCTTGATTTCCCATGAGGCTCATCTTGAATGGTTTGAGAACATGTCCCTTTAATTAGCACAGCTCTAATACCCATAGAAGATCTATAGCATAATATAGAAAGCTTTTATTTGTGCTTTCTCTCTACTACTTCATTATTTCTGAGGTTTTGAGAAAAAAGTAACTTGCTAATCGATAGGTGTACACCATAGTTTCATCTCAGATCCAGTTGTCAAGGTCATATCTTAGGCCGGGGGAGCCCAACTTCAGTGACTTACAATGTGTTCTGCCGTCAGATCCATTTGTCGGTGTGACTTTCAAAAAGACACCTTCACATATACTGACGAGGTGTCAAAAATATCTGGATGCAGCACATGATTAATACAGTGCGAATTAGTGCAGACATCACTGTCTTCACTGCTTCTGAGTGCTGGGATTGTAGTCTGCTGCAAGTGTAACACTAGTCCATGTGTTTAATATTCTGTGGAGTGAATCACATTTTTGAGGAAACCAAATCTGGAGGGGTCAATTTTAGATGTGATGATAAATATGTGATGATGCTTGGGAGACTGTGCACCATCTCTACATGAACGGTTAGAAAGGTTGCAGATATATGCTGTGCAGAATGTAGGCATATTCTATGAAACGTCAATTGCTTTGCAAGTCCAAGGGGATGATTAAAATACGCAAGTTTATGACGTCATGTTATCGTATCAACGTAGATCAGTTCTTATTTTAGGAACAGAACACCAAAGTATTTCAGCGCAGACCTCTTGTTAGCCATGAAGAACATACAAATCGAACACAAGAAAAAACGAGAAGTAATCAAAGGAGCGCACATTTTAAAGATGGATCTGATGGAAAATGTGTAGAGGATTACATAATGAACCATTCAGCATACTGCTCTAAGTCTGTATTTTTATCTTGGTATCTGGCAGTAAAATATGTAGTTAACACAAAAATAAATATTCTGTCGTCATTTACACAACCTCCTGCTGTTTGTAATCCATGACTTTCTTTTCTGAAAGGGGAAAGTTTGGAAAAATTGCTTGGTCTTTTCTAAGCAATTACAGCGAAACTCCAACTTTGGATTGTATGATAATCAGCAAACTATAGTTTTTCAAAATTCACAAATCACAATTAAGCAAATTTTTTAGTTTTTTTTCAATATGAATTTTGTGACATTTATGCTTTAGATTGAAACATCATAAAACAAATAAATATAGTTCAAGACAAATGATTTTAATACAAATCTTACGCAGTGTTACAGTAAGCAATCTTGTTTTAACGATATTTTTTCAAACTAACTGGAAAAATACAAATTAAGAAAACATTTGTAGCACTGCAAAGTCACTGGTTTGGTGCTGGGTAATTTTTAGTTGCTTGAATAATAGCTTGTTGGTATTTCAACATCTGTGAGAACATGGCAACACGTTTTCACAGCTAATACCGGAACAGATTCCTTTTGTAGGTAGTGATGGTAACAAAAAGTAGAATGCTTCCATTTTTGGCCCATTTGTGTGCTCCTGGCAGTAAAGTCACAAACAAAAACTGAAGAGTGACGTGGTTGACATTAATTAAGTTTAATTGTAACTTGGTCCACTGCCACTTATCTGCTTTAGAAGCACAAACTATAGTCAGTCAGCTGTAGGAACGAAAACTCAATGTTTTCATCATTTAAACAAATTAATCAGACATTAAAAGCTCAACTGTCTCTGCATGCTTAAAGCGGTTTGACATCTCACTTTGGTATATTTTTCTTAGAAGGCCCCTGAGTGCAGCAGTGGGAAAATATGGGGGTAAAAAAAGGACATCGTTTGGAATGTTTTAATCATCAGCCCCATGTTTGTGTTGAAAATCCCTATGGCGGACTTGCTTTTTGTACATCAAATGCTTGTCTTTTGCTTTTCTGAGTGTTGGAAATGTTTTGCACTTCCTAATTAGGCATTTCCTCAGTTCCACAGAGCTGCAAAAGACCCTATTGCGTTCCTAGTTTGATGACTTTTTCATGCTTTGTTAAAGGTCTGTATACAGTATGCTCTTTAGTGACTATTATACTATATAAATAGTACCATTTTTTTTTTATTCTTCATACTGCTTTAGATCCTTTTGGTAAGTTCTCCTGCCTTTTGAAATCCTCTTTTGATGTGCATATCCTTTCAACATTCTTAAAAGCATAATTCTGTAAATAGGGTCCATTTTAGTTTTAGACCAGTGGTTAAAATGATTTATTTTGTTAAATTGAGAAAAGGGATGTTTTGGATCCAATTAACCATCAATGTTACCATTCAAGCCTAAATAATGACTACATTTTGGATTTTCTCCCCTAATGACCATGACCCTCTCTGTAGATTATGAATTGCTTCAAATTTTATTCTGTGGATTTATAAGAACATGTAATATTGTACTGTGTCTTGCATATCCTTAATCTGATCATGTTTTGCTTGGACTTCCTCAAACCTGCCCACCTTTTTATTCCATGGCTAGAAAATCTTTTGTATCCTTGCTCCAGTGCAAAGCGAACATATGATACAGGATTACTGGAGAAAGTGTCCCTCGGCCCTCGTTCTCAATCTCATTACGGAGGAGTGGAAGAGAGTCTCTCCCAAGGGAGTTGAGGTGATGAGGTTCAGAAGAGAGAGGAGGAACTCTGACCCATGATCCATACCTGTGACAGCATGATGAATAAGTCTGCTCTGCCTTTAGCTCAATGCTAATGGATCTCCAAACAACGGTTTGCTGATGTTTACAAATGCATTTTCTATGCAACAACCTCTCAATTATGTCAACCAAAACATTAATGACAGGTTACCTCTGTTTAAATAATGAAAACATGACTGAGAGGCAAATTCAATATAGTTTCCTACTTTTAGACACAATATTTAAGTTCAAAAGCCTGGCATATTTAAATCAAGTCGTAAGGTACAGTATGTTTACAGCCACTAATCTTAATCCAAACAAATCCAATCTGATTTCAGATCATGATAGGGTGACCATACATGCCATTTTTCCTGGATTAATCCTGGCCAGGATTTCTAAATTGCTTTGATTTGCACTTAAAACATAAGAAACTGATGCCATACCAATCGGTTTGAAAAACCCTATATCCTTATAGAAATTAGTGTGTAAAATGCCACATGTGGTCACCTTAGATTATGAACATATATGAACTATAAATTCTGATTCACATATTTGCCGCCTTAAAATCTTAAGGTTCTTTATTTAAAATTTTTTTTTTGTCAAATTTGAGTTATTCACGTATTCTGTGACAACTGATTTACATTATGTGAAGATTCTTTTGTACATTATCTAAATTAAACCTGTAAATCGCATAATTCATAAGTAAATAGAGTTGGATAGAGTTGGACTTTGGATAGAATCGCAAAAGTATGACGGTATGTTTCATTTTTTAAAATACATCATGTTTTATTATTATTATTACTGTACCAGTGGGGTCTGTTTGACCAATTCCACAATGATGGCAAGAGCACAGAGATGAATTCTGCCTCAGAATGATGACGGACTTGTCATTGTAAAAGAGTACAATAATTACATCCTCACTGTCTTGCCTGGAATCAACTTCAGAGGTGTTGCTGGCTGCGCTGAGGGAGGAGAGGAAATCGATAACCTGGCCCTACGCTCTTCTTTTGGCTTATTTTAGAAACTCCGAGTACAGGTGTTAATTAGTGAGTCGATTGTGTCATTAATCAACGCCGGAGCCTCAGTAGGCTCAGACAGGTAGCAGCTCTCTTGTGTTAGATAAGCGGCAGTTTATGTGTGAGTACATGTATATGTGGGTGAGGATGAAACATTGTAGGGAATGTGAGAGTCAAGGTCTAATCTGTTCTCTTTCGCACACTTTAGGGGCGTTAAAAACATCTGTTGCTGTGTGGGTGGCAGAACGAGGTGTACCCAACACCTCGTTCTCCCACCCAAGCTGGTGGCTTCTGCTTTACTCGTATGATCCATCATGGACGGATGGTCCATTAGGTGCCTACACTGTACATTACTATAAATTTACCATTAATTACCATTACAATCAATGGTTTAATATAA
This sequence comes from Enteromius paludinosus, assembly GCA_032361165.1. NCBI lineage: Eukaryota > Metazoa > Chordata > Actinopteri > Cypriniformes > Cyprinidae > Enteromius > Enteromius paludinosus. The sequence goes on along the minus strand of JAUMHQ010000019.1, from coordinate 3,049,248 downwards.
TCATCCAAGAGATGCTATTCGTGTTTTTTAAGTAGTACCAACATGCCTGTCTCACAATGTGACTTTACAGTACATCGTACAATTTCCATTTCACGGTTGTGACTTCAGATATGACAATGTGACTTTATATCACATAGTTAAGACTTTATATCTCGCAGCATGATTTTAAATCACACACTATGACTTTAAATCTTACTTCTTGCAGCTTTAGTATTTCTTGACAACAATATCTTAACACCAAAAGACCCATTAGTAAATCTGGCCCTTAATCTCCAACATAACTTAATATCTCATAATATGACTTTAAATCTCACAACGTCTTATAATGTGGCTTTATAATCTCATAATTTTCAAGGAAGGTGTTAAAAATGTGAATTAGCTTAACTTACCTACTCTAATACTAGTTTAACGAATCCTTTTACCCCCTGCAAACATCTTTTCTTTTCTGTAATTGTTTTATCGCCAATTCGATGTATTTGTTAAGTCGGCAACACATGCTTTTGTACTAAAATGTATATTATCAACGTTAAATGAACCCTTTTAGTAATTACATGCTAAATCGTACTTCAGGGTAATTGAGCAGTAATGACGACCCATTTCTCAGGGTTACAAAAGCCCTGCTTGACTGAATGCTCTCTGAGGATTAATAAGGCCTTCAAGACTGCTGTCACCCCTCAGCAATCAATGGTCATATTTCATAGTCTCCCATTTCAGTGATATATGACCTTTACGTCGAATGTAACACAGTGGACATATTAGGGCTGACGTGACTGACATTCTTGCTTGGAATAGACTAGGTCAACAGTAGTTTTACCTGTTCGTATTAAACTGTGTGTGGGAAGGAGGTTATAAATGTAGACTGGGAAATGCTTACAACAAGCTAATAATACTGGTGAGAAGAGGTGGAGGTTACTTAAATTGACCATGATTCTACTGGTTTGTACATGCTTCTTCATTCATTTATTTTGTTTCCCATATTAATAAAATTGACCATATGTTGCATACTGCACACAAACACTAGCTAAAATCACATGACAGCCAAGAAACTGCCGTTGAGATGAATGGAAATGCTAATAGATAACTTTCTCCACCAACTTCATCTGTGTAACCTATAAACCCCGAATTGTATGTAAAAACACAGCAAACTGCATTTGAATGTTTTTCATGTCAGGAAGGGATGTAAACAGCCAGAATAAGTTACTGTGACGACTATATTTAATGCACAAATCAAATATCTGGCTACAGTAGACTAGGGTGAAAAGTTTAAGAGGATAGCTGTGACTGAAGTCAAATATTCATTTACATATTTTCTTCTATTTTACACTTCAAAGCTTGATCGTTTCTCACATAGCTTGAGAGTATTGCTGAGGGATGGAAAGGTGTTATTGATAAATACTGTATAATAAGTAGAATGTACTTTATGAAAGTGCTTTAAGTTAGTTTTTTGGCCATGTTATTCTTACCTCAGGGTGTGCCTAGCACTTCTCTCTTTACTTGAGTGGCTCATATTCTGTACCTTATAGAAGAAAATGAGCATTGCGGTCTAATTCTGCTGCCATGTCTGACTAACGCAGATCTCTCTCTGATCAAAGTGAATGAGTGGGGTTGATTGCGTACATCATGGCCTGAAGCACTGTAATATAAAGGCTATGTGAACACCAGTATTTCCCAGCCTTTCTGTTTGATCTGCAGACATGTAGAGTTTTCTTGTGGAGACTTGAAAGCTTTCAAAAAAGAAGGTAGAAAAACAATGAATGCCTCAAATTCAAAGCCCGCTACTGTTTTTTGGCAAGCTACTGTAGTCATCTGCATGAGCTAGATCATTTTAGGTGGGCATCAAAGACAGGAAGGGGATGATAAAAGTCTGCATAAGCAAATTTACACAAGAAAAACATTGCTTGTGCTGTGTTTATTGAGGACCCCCTCTGCGTATGTGTTTGTATTCAAACAGCTCGAAGTGTCACATCATCAGTTACACCTCAGCCAAACCCCCCAGTTAATTTCTCCATTTTTCATTTTGAATCACTGATAAAAGATGGGCCTGGTTTATTATTGTTCGAGTTGACGGCTCCTGCGTACTTCAGAAATGCCGTTGTCTCAAAACTCATCTGACAGGCTGCTGAGAGAGTTCATTAAGCTTCCCCACCAGAGGTGTAACAAATGACTTTCCATATCAATGATCCTCAGCAGACTGGGGAGAAATGGACAGCATTTTTTTTTTTTTTTTCAAGAAACTCTTAAACGGCTTCTGAGATGTTGATCCCTTTTCCTAAAGTCCTTGTCAAAGTACCACAGGGACAAGACAGAAGAACAGTGAGGGCTTAAAAAGATCATAGTAATTTGTATAGGATGAGGTAATGCACAAGCCTCTAAAAGCACTGTGTCCTTATCTGGGCTTTCTGCCTCTTAACGGCATTTTATGCGTCCTCGAACAAGGGTCATTTATTGACATTAAGATTTCTAATTTGATTCAAAGTGACATTGAGTAGAGAAATAGACTTGAGGTGCATGACAATAAAGGATAGACAGGCTGTGTCAGTTTTGTGGAATCTAAAGGTTTCCTATTGAATTTCAGTTCAATTCACTTTCCTTGTATATTCATTGAACTGGCAAAAAGTGATATTAAATACCTTTAATAAGAATTGTTTACTTTCAAACAAATTACTTTACTTTACATTTCCACAATACTAATGAGAACACAATTGTTTCCAACAATGATGTGATAAGAAATTGATGATTTATGAAGGATCATGCTGAAGACTAGAGCAATGACTGCTGATATTTCAGATTTCACAGGAACAAATTATATACTAACATGTGATATTTCTGTCACAATTAATGAGAGGTAAGGCAGTCAAATCCATTTGGGACAGACATAAACATAGTTCAGCAGGCAATGGTCAGGACCGGTGAACAGCAGTGTCAGAGTAAAGTTGAGAGAACAAACCAGAATACAGGCGTGAGGTCGATCGAGGAGCGTATAGTGTCCAGAGAGTAGTCAGGCAAACGGGGTAATAAGTAAACAGGCGAGGTCTGCAACGGTAAATACAAAATACAAAATGAAGACAGGGAAACACGGGAAAACGCTTACAGAGGTAGGGCAAGCCATACACAATGATGAGCGGGAAACACAGGGAATTCTGGGGTATTTATACAGGAGGTAAGGACACAGAGGGGGCGGAGAACAAATCAGTAGCTATGGAAACACATCGCAGTCCGACTGGCAACTCTAGCTGAGCGTTACAATTCCATATCATACTGTACTATGATGCTGTTGAATGCTTGAATTTGATTGACTGACGTCCGTTCTAAGGTGTGCAATTATTTTCAAGGAACTGCGAGGAGAACATAATTCATAATTGCATAACATTTCCATATCACTTTGCCAAAAGGCTTGTATTCACTGATCTATATAATGTATTATAGATCAGTGTTTGTATGATTTCAAAGGTCTTACAACCATAGAGACTGTACAAGTCTATGCTTACAACAGCTAAATATTCAAAACCCAACACTGGCCAAACAAATAAATATAAGTAATCAATATCATAAAAATGACATCTCATTTCCATGTTTTGCCACAAAATTCCATATTATTTTGCACGGTAAGCACATACTCTCCCGCTCTCTCTCCTCAGAGACGCACATACGTTAACATGCACGCTAATGTTGTCACTGTGACGACTTTATCCTTAACATCAACACAAAACAACTTGACTTCTCACAAGTGAGGTAACAACGGCGCTGATAGTAAAGAAAATGAAAGTTTGAATGTTTTGGCTGAACACTTTTGAGAGATGCACAAACACACACATAAATTGGCTATTTACTACATTAATCTGCCATCAACAGTTCAAGCTAGCCTCTGTTATAGGTCTAAAATTACATTTTAGACTTAACAACGGAGGCTTTGGATGAGATGCGGAAGAAATAATCCTTCTCACAATAGTTTTAAAGCGGAATAATTGACAACGGGCCTTTGAATTATTAGAAAAACAATGGTGTTCATTATTTTTCTAATAATTCAATGGCCCATATTTGATCAAATAAATGCAGCAAAAATAAATACAGGTGACCAAAAGAGGCATTTAACAAAAACATACCCTATAACATATCAATTTGGAAGGTTGACTTCAATCATTATGATGCTTTGGCGTTTAAAATGAAATAAAATGTACAATACCTGATAAATACATATTGTTTGCTTTTTTCTGTGCAAAGTGTGAACAGTTGTCAGTGGGTTCTAATCCTGGAGAATGAATCATTTCAGGGTGACTTTGAAAAGAATGAAAACTATAGGTGGCTAATCCCCATGCTTTTTTTTTTTTTTAAAGCAAACATGCAGTTACTTGGCCTAACATCCAACGCAAAGAGCTTTGTTCATTTATTTAAATATAAATTTTACACTTTGTGTTGGCTTGAAACAGTTGCTCCTGAACTCCAGGCATTGTGATGTAAATGGGATGCAGATTTCCTCTTACTTGCTCTGCTGAAGTGAAAAGGTAAATATTTGCATAATGTTTTCTCAGGCTGCTACGCCCTGTGTCATATTATTCTATTAACCCAAGTCATCAAGCTCACCAGCTTTGTTTTACTAATAAGCTTACATGCAGGCGTCCAAAATGAGCGTGATGGCACACAGCAGAGTTAACTATCAGATAGTACCTTATCTCATTAATCAAGAGTTAAACATCTGTGCTGAAACACATTTTCAGCTGCTTTTTTCCTGTGTGCATAATTAGGTTGCCCATAAGTGTTAAAATATGACCATACTGTATACAGTTATTAATGCAGCCATAAGTTTGTACGAGTTTGCAAACTTTGAAAAACGTAAGCGTAAGAGTAGAAATAACATTCTTTCTGAAATAAATGAATGCTAAATCTTTTATATTAATGTTGCTTGGCAGTTCTTTGTATGCATTAGAACATAATGCATTAGAACATACTATTAGCAGAGACTTTAAGACCATGCTGGGAAATTAGCCCTCAAAATGGACAATGAACAGACACACCACTGTGCCTGTACCTCAATAAAATGCACATCAACCCAAGTATGTGGACATTGATTTGGTCTTTTTATGGTGCTGTGACCCAATTGACTGAGAAAGCCATCACACTGGGCTTTGTGTTCATCCAAGTGGAAATGTTCTACATCCACATTAAGACACAACATCTCACAGCACTATGAACTTATTGACTGAGTTTAAAATGGTAAAATGGGCCTGGTTTTTGCATTGTGGTGGAAATTGACTCCTGTCTAATGACTGTAATTCATTAGCATCTTATGAAGAGATGCTGGCAATCAATATTCCTCAATGCATGATGAACTGTAACTGATAAACACTGTATTGACACAATCATCTGGAAATGATGTGGGCTGGAAAGATGAAGTAAGTACTTTTGTCTATGGTATGAAATCATTGTTATGTATTTGCCATATTCTCCTTATGCTGTATAAGAATGAATCATGAGCTTAATAAATCAACCCATGCCAGTACTTTTGGTGTATTGACATTTTATGTCAACTAAATATGATTAAGAGTATAGGTCACTGAAAATAGAAGGGTTACTCACTGTTAGGTGACTGGACAGTCTCATGACCAATTCGTACATATTTGAGGTCCCAAATTCGTGCTTATTTGTACTAATTCGTACAAACTCACTCGTACGATTTTGTCTAAACCCCTGTGATGGGTAGGTTTAGGGGCGTAGCTAGGTTTAGGTCATTCGTACAAATTCATACGAATTGGCAACTCGTAAAATAGTTATTTAGTGAAGTGAGGTCGTACGAATTAGCCACCTCGTAAAATATGTACGAAGTGCCGGGAGGTTGGACTGAATCTCTGAAAACTGAAACATTTTTTTGCCGATTCATTGAAAACATTTGGCTCAAAAGAATATTTTCTTCACAAAGCCATCGCTACTTTGTTCATGACCTTCACACTGAATTTCCATTGAATAATTATTTACATTTTGCTTTCTCAATAGCTTAAAACATAGCGTTGATACTTCTAGTAAATGCTAGTCAGTAGTAAATGCTGATTAAGCTATAGTTATAATTTGTTGACTGATTTGTATCCTTTTATGTTCTGCAGAAATCTTCTGGTTTTGACTAAGCTAAAAGGTGGTTTCATTTTTGGGGGGTGAGGTATTACTTTAAGGCCAAAATGAATAGAAAACGTGTATAATAAATGGCCTTACACAGCATATACAGTGTTACAACACAGTATGCAGCTCAGTTTGTCTTTCCTTGAGTTAAACTTAGTTTGACATTTTGAAACCTAGACTTTGCCAAAATTTTGCATATATATACAGTACGTATTTTTTGTCTTCATCCTTGTGAAACCTTTCTTTTGTTATAATACAGGATAATATATACATGTTCTATCTGAATTGTTTTTCTGGCTACATAAATGATGCCCTTGCATGCTCTGCGTTACCTGTGTAACTGTATAATTGATGAAGCTGTTTAGGCCTTTCTAAATTGAAATGTGTTCCAGTGCGTGCTGCAGGCGGGCTGGATAGAGAAATTGCATTTCACAGCATTGAGGGTCCCTTTCGTTCTATGAAGCAATTGGCTTCAGGGAGGAGTGAATTGAACACATTGAGAACGCAGCCAATGGACTGACTTAGTTGCCTCTCTATTTACATGTGTGAAGGAGAGTGAAATATGGTACACATTAAAGCATGATTTTGGCTTAACAGCCAATTCCAACATTTGTTTCTGTAAGACATACTTATAGTGTGTTTCATGTGAATATTCTTGCATAGCACTGTAAAACCAAAGTGAACTCACACAATATTAATCAAATTTGATTGATGATTTTCATACTGTTTATAATACAGAACATTTAATTGGACTAGCTAATACATATTTCCAAAGATTTGTCTCTAATCCATCCCAACTCAACTGCATTTATAAGATGGTAAGACATTCATACTTTTTCTGCACTTTTGCTCTCTGTTGGTGCTGAGTGATATTTCTCTCTTCTGTGCGTTCTGTACAGATAACGTCAATACAAATTATGTTTACTGTGTTTGGTTTTATTTTTGCTTGTTTTAAGTTTCAGGTGCACTGCAAGTACCCAGGAGAACTAGCGAGTTTGGGTTAAAGGTAAATATCTTTACATTTTGAATATATGGACTGTGTTCATCAGAAAAACCTAAAAACTATATCATGGTTTCCACAAAATATTAAGCAGTAAAAACTTATTTAACTCGGATACATGAAAATATATAATTTAGTTACAGAAACTACCAGCAGGGGCAAATTGGACGATGTTAGCCTACCAAAACAAGACCTCACGATTCAGTAGTTCCATGCACATCCCATGATAATCCGACTCAACACGTTCTTTGCTGTGCATCATGTATGACAGGACTGAATAATCAATGCGTTTCTGAATGTTCCTGTACCTGAACCTACATTTTTCTGCATATTTTATGTCTCCTCTAGAGCATGACTCATTCATGGAAGAACAGCTCGAAATGTTTAAAAGTCAGCGAGTGCCAAGAACCACAACAAGGACTCTCTACCCCTGTACTCAAAGAAAATGCACACAGCCAGCAGATTCGGCTCTGCCTTGTTAATCTGCTGCTCTGCTCTGAAAAGATGGATTGAGTAGGAAGCGGTAACAAAATGAAGACGATTTTTAACAGAAAGGAGGGGGAGACTGTCAAATGGGAGAAAATGAGCCTGGAAATAATCTTAATAGCTGTCTGAACTTTCTTGCGCCTTTTGCTTCGACCTTGTTCCTCGCCAGCTGCCATTAAACATTGAGAGGATGATGGCGGCTTGTGACCTGGTGTACTCCTCACAGGGATGCCCTTTCAGCGCTAATTGAAACAATGCCAGAGGCATAGGGTACGATCCAAAAGACAATGAGATGAAAGAGGTGAAAGCTTAAGCTCTGCTTTTCATGCTGTCCTGCCTAAGCGTCCTCTTCAGAGGAACATTCTCTGGAGACAAAGCCTTATGTTATACTGTCCTACCACAGGCTAATGTACACTCGTTTGCCTTTGAACATTGCTCTTTTTGCCCTTTGTGTTCCCACTGGTAGCTTATTACAGATCAGATTCCAGACAGACTGATCCCATCAGGGACGATGGGAATTGCAAGTCTGCATTTGAAGGTGCCTGTCCTTGCATATGTTTGTTAAGTTATTTCACTAGTGAGCATACACAGTACATACTAAATATGTACATATAGTACATTTGAATTTGCATTGATTTATGCTTGAATTTGCATGCAACCTTTCAAGCTTTTCTTCACTCCCATTTCGATTATTTTTTCAGTATTTCATTTTGTATTGATCTTCTCTTTGTGATCATTTTCTTGTTATCCCTATGTTAGAAGTTTAGTTTTGCATGTTTCCCTTCGGATATTGATCCAAACAGTTAAATATCTGTTAACATAAAGTATAGCAAAGAAATACAATTTATTCTGTTTATTCTCAAAAACTGACCTTTAAAGTCTTGTTTGTAAAAGCAGTCTTGTTCAGAGACCTCTATGTGTTTTGCGCTAGGCCTTGACTGTATAGCAAGCCCAGCATCTTCAGTGAATAGCTGATAAATATAAAATATCACCTCAGTGCCTGGATGCGAATGGACTGTTTTGCATGGCTGCTCACTGTATCAGTCCTCTCAAGTGAAAGGACAAAACACAAGGGCAGCATAACCTGTCCAAAGGGGGAGTGGAGTAGTATATATAGACCATATTAACCTTGGTTGAAAACAAATAAATAAATTAAAATATATATATTTATGTCTGTACTATTTCAAGGTTGCTAATCAAAAAGCACATTTGACTTGTTGACCATGCAAAAGGATTTCACCATATTTCACACAATATGTTAATTTAAAGTCACCAGTGCTAATGATGAGGGCTTGGAGCTGCCTAAAACATCAAGTTTGCCCTATGCTCCCATCACTCCTCTGTTCCAGCTAGACTTATACTGCCCAGAAATGTTTAAACGCAGTCTCAGGGACACCTATGCAATTCCAAGTAAGACTGAAGCAGGTGTTACACCAGACAATCCACTATTACAGACATTGCTGATGCAATAGGTGCTGTCAGACCTAACACAGCACATCAACCACAGAATCTAGCATCCAGACCTGGACTCGCTTTTTCTGATTTTACTTTCAGCTTCTGTCATACGGCAGTCAAAAGTCACTGTATAGAATCACAGTCAGACTGTGTCTGCATATAGTCAGCAATAAGAACCTAACGTTCAACCCCAACCTAAAGCTCTGCTGGGCTGTGGACATTGAAGTGGACTGTTGGACCTTGCCAAAACCCTAAAAGTAATTTCTTTCAACTGGACTCTGGGGATCCTTGTTAATCCACCATGTCCATCAACTATAAATAGCCAGTGTGTGTGAAAAAGATGCTGGTTGAAACAGCTGCTTTGAGACTGGACACTTATAAGGGCCCATCGTTTCTTATTTCTACACTGTTGAGCAAAGCAAATTGGTGGTAGACACTGAGCAGGTGAAGAATGACTGATGAAGTGAAGGTCAGTGAAATGTAACATACTGGCCAATGATACACATTCAGGTAACACCAAAATTAAATGAGTTGTTTCTAAGTTAGACCGACTATCAACTTACTGAGGTCTTTATTGTTTCATATTGTCTTTATATCAGGTAAATGAGAAAAGAAATAATCTAAAAAACAAAAAATAAAGTATTTCACAAAACTGAGCCCCACTAATGGACTTTTTATCCCAGGGGAACAGCATTAATGGTCAGGATTAGCAAAGGGATTTAAATACAAAATTGCAAATTTACACATTCTCTGGCAATCAGCACTGGACCATATCACAGAGAATAACGGCATGAATATTCAGTCTGGGCTGTAGCCCAATACACTGAAAACATTTGTTTTATAATCAAATGTAACTCTAAAATGTCTATTTTAATGCAAGAAGTCATTGGTAAGCATTTTGTATTGGTGCAATACAACGGTGCAATGGAGATAGACATAGAACATAGTGCTTCTTTACAAATGTTCACTTCCAAGCAGGAGGTTTACTTCAGCGAAATCCTTCTCCTTGGATTGTATTAATAATAATTATTTAAAAAACAACTCAAAAATGAATTCATGAATTTTTAATTGAATAAAATGATACATAAGGAATGCAAAAATTATATCTTAAATAAATAGTACAAACATATCATGAAAATGCAGCAGTGGTTCAGCAAGTCCTGACTTTGGTAGCAATAAACACACTTAATTGGTCATTAAAACGTGCTACTATTTTTGGATGAGTTAAACCATAGAATGAACTCTGCACAGTGTTTTTCCAGAGTTCTCCACACCACAACAGTCAAAACTGAATAATACCAGTTCCTGCACAGCATTACTGAAAGGTTTATGCATGGCAGAGCAGTGCTCCTCGCAGTCGATTTCTGTGGATTTGACATAAATTGTCAGCCACATGTTTTTGAGGCTGCAACACTGTTTGATTAGTCTTTTTATTGTTGTGTCATGACCATGACCAGATGACCTGCTTTTACGTAGTGTTTTTCTGATTAGGTTTTTTGACAGTTGCATCCATGTGAGTGAGTCAGGTATGATTCCTGCTGCTCTGCACCAGATGTGTCCAGAGGATAGTAAATGGTCAGATCCATTGGGGTCCACTGTATGATTGATTATTGTAGTTTTTCAGCTCATGGGGAGTAACCCCAAGTGTTTCTCTTGTCGTTTCATTTGTTTCAAACATGCAGTGTATATGGCCGTACTTTAATTTTTGGATGAGTTATTCCTTTACCATCTACATTTTTTTGCACACCACATACAGACTTCCAAAAGTTGAATGAACACAACCTCCTATATTTTCTAATGAATTCAAGTGCAATTCTTTTACCATTGAATCAGTATTCAGTTGATTTCTGTTAAAAACACGAGCTAGAATACAACTACTGCTCCACTGGGGACTTGAAAAACATAAATCATGTTTTTGAGGTCTTGAATGTGAGCATTTTATGTCTATATTGGCATGGACTGGTTGGATGTGGTCATAAGGGATTGTCCTTTCTGTTAGCATGTTGTTCTGTTTGACCCTCTGTGCTTAGAGACTGAAGAAGAAATCCCTTTGCATCATATGCTTCATCTCTTCCTCCTCTGTGTCTCTCTCTGTCTTGTGGATGTGGAAAGGCTTGATAGGTCTGAATGGTAAATACTCTGGGTGTTAGAGCAATCAGAGGAGTTCAGAGCCATGAAGTCCTCCTGCTGTTATCAGCCACAGCCTGGTGGGAGCTGACACTAGACCTAATGTGACTCACAGCTCTCCTTAAAAGCCAATTAAAGCTGATTTTCCTTTTCCCTTCATTGATTTGGTCTTGTGACCTTTTCTCTCTTTTTCTTTTCTTTTTTTTTTGATATTGGTTACAAATGCATGGCAGAATTACGCAGATTACTGTATACAGGCTTTTCCTCCTTGTGCTGTTTTAGGTTGTTCAGGGAATACCTTCACAATATTGGTAACACATGGCCTCGTCAAAGTTGTCAGAGTCTGGAAAATCCAAACTATTTTACTCATGGGTTAAAGGAGTTCAGCCCATTTTACTCACCCCCAAGCCATCCTAGGTGTCAAGGTTTTCAGACAAACACAGTTGGAGGTTTTTTCTAAAGGCAGGGTAAGCGATTTCTGGAAGCCAGTGTTGATATTTGAAATCACCAAAACAAACATATACCCCAAAAGAGTCTCTCCCACACATACGTATCTTAAGCAACCCAGGCAACGGTTAGCTCTGTGAAACAAAGCTGAACCAATGTTACATCATCTCTATACGGGACACGAGCAGCACGAAAAATCTCTGACAGAAAAATGCTGCCTTGTTCTATTTATGACTTGCTGACACAAATTTCTAATTAGTTTTTAGGTCGCTTTATCACGTCCGGTGTGGACAAGGTGTTGCTCACCTATAGAGAAGAACCAAAGCAACAGCGTCCGATCGCAGACCCTCCGCTCCTTGAGTTCTCTCCAGCGCTGAAAAGCTGATCCGATATTTTAACGGGCCCTACTTCTCGCCTTATCATTCCGCAGACATTTTTCTTTTTCGTTTTTTATCTTTCTGTCGCTTGGCTTTTCACTGAACACACTCTCCACATCATAAGTAGACACGCCCCTTACTGCTGATTGGCTACAAGTTTGTTCATCATACACAGAGTCAGAACTCAGCCAAGATGTGCTCTCAGGGATGTGCATACGGACATTGTCGGAAGTCAGTTATTTAGGTTATATTTTAAATATTAGAAATATTTTTGTTACAAAAAAAAAAAATGTTTTTGATGTGTTCCTAAGTCAACATATTTTCCTAAAATCATATTTAATAATAGATGAATGACACCAAACACTGATTGTAAGTCCAAACTCCACAAAAACTATGAACTGATTGGCTAATGACAATGTTGTTCCAGGGTCAACAAAGATGTTGACCTAGAGACCTGTCAAACTCACACCCGCTTCGGATGTTATCACTCGATTGAAAGGGCCGTTCTCTGTCGTTATCAGCCCATTCATATGGGCCAGAAGGGCCTACTGCACCTACTGGTGGGCTTAGAAGGCTGTTATCATCCATAGGACTACTGGGCATGCACACATCAATCGAACGTTTTTGTTTTTTTTACACAATAATACTGTTTTTGTATCATAGTAAAGGGTAGGTTTAGGGTTGGGGTAGGTGTCGACGTTAAATAAACACAATCTAATCGCTAGAATAATTAATTTCATTTTTAGTTTTACCAGGTCCCTTCTGACCCAAATGAATGGGCTGATAACGACTGATAACGGCCCATTCAATCGAGTGATAACATCCAAAGCCGCTGAAACTCAGCAAAATCAGGTTCTACGTGATATTCCCCCGAAGGCATATAGGTTAGTTTTCCGACACAGTACTTGCGGATATATCAAATTTATGGAGCTTCAAAATCATGGTCAATCCACCAGCATTACCAAGTTCGGGAGAGCCATTACAAATTTTTAGAACTCTTAGAAATATTGTTAGTGTTCATCTAAAAGAAGGAAATCTTATACACCTAGGATGACTTGAGGGTGAGTAAAATATGCTGTAATTTGAATTTTTGAGTGAACTGTCGGCTAGAATGGGATTATATAAGGACCTTTAAATAAAAAAAAAGCATCAAATAAGTCCGCATAAAGTTTCCGCAAAAAACTATAAAAAACAAAACACATACTCAAGGCACAAACATATGTAAGTGTTATGGGAGTGCTTCAACATAGGAAATTATGCTGTTTTAAAAATGGGAATCAATCATGTTGCCTTAGATCCTGATTTTTGTGGTAGTGCCCACCACGCAGAACTGGAGATTTTGCTGAGTTCGACGTGTCGCAACACCTCCAAAATCCAACAAAAATCCTTATTTTTAGTTACTGCCAATTGATCACTCTCGTTTTGTTGGAGCGGATTTTAAAAACGAAATATGTCTTCTTGCTTTCTATTGTATGTCCACTGACATATTTTTAACAGTGGGACACACTATGCATCATTACTCTAAGCTACAAACGACGTCTACGAGTAGTCGCCTCTACAGCTTCAATTGAAATAATTGCAGCTGCATGGTAGACCGTCCAATTGATCAAATTCTTATATTGTCCCATTCTTTAAAACACTGTTTATACCACTTCCCATTCCTAGTCCAGTTTTGTCAGGGGAGATCAATAGAGATATCTATAATAAGCTGCTTTCCTGCAGCTTTCAGCATGAACACATAATGTCCAACCTGAATACATTTGTCCTGTGGAGATTTACTGTATGTATCAAAGCTAAATTGTTCCTTCAGACAGCAGTTATAGTGGATTATAATGGAGCTGCTATTGTGCACCTAAAATGACTCATTCACTATATTTATTGCTTTCTGATGGCACTGACTGTAAATAAGCCTTCATTATGCAAAATATCTCCCTTAGAGGAAGCGGGCCAAATACTGCACTGGTTTATTGTTATCTGTGTTGTTTGTATGTTACTTGCTATCGTGAGTAGCCTGTGTTCAATCGTGCATTCATAAATGAATAAGCAGCTAGTATTATATCGCATGTAAGAGGATTAGTTGTTAGTTTGTATGGAATCATATAAAAAGGACAGCTAGGAAACCATCAAAGTTGCTTTGTTTAATAATGTTTCTTTATGACCATATTTCATTTATATGTATTTTAGCGTAGAAGCTAGTCAACAATGCAGGGAATTTAATGTTCCTACAAAAAACTTGGTTTCTCTTTCTTTCTCAGTATTTTTTTCTGACACTCCTTATGACAAGGCCCGCAGGGCAGACTTCCTGAGTTTGACTTGTTTTTGTTCAAAGGAATATGAGGGATTTATCCCTGCTGTTACACAAACACACAAAGGCCTCAGAGTTTCTAGTCTGTAGGGGATGTGTTTCTCCATCTCATCTCCTGTTAACACAAGCTTAAACCATTCGAGATCTCTGAAGGAACATAAGACAGAAGACTTATTCTTGCGCAGTCTGTTAAACTGTCATGCAAATGCAGTGTTATTGTTCATTAACCTTTTACCTGGAAATTACACAGTATACGCAAACCTAATTATACAGACATGTAAATAAACAACTGTGCTGTCAGGAATGCTTTAGCTGAAATGCCTTGAATATGACTTTAATCACAAGGCGCTCTGCAATACTTGATTCTGGTCGGTCAGTCGTTTTATTCAGACTTCGCTCACATGATTAACTGAAATACTTCTCATTTTTGATTGTTTTCTATAAACACAACTGCCATCATCTTGCATATCAATTACTGACTGCCGGTAAAATGAACTTGGAGCACTTCAGTTTCAATATTACTGTAATTTTGTTTGACGTGTTTGTCTGTTTTCTTGCATTGTATGTGTATTTTTTTTTTCTTCCTGAAAACATAACAGTTACTAAATGAGTTATAATATAATTATAATTATTCTTGAAAACAGCGAAGTCGACATTCCCCTTGGAATACATCAGAGACATGCCAACAAAAAACTCTTGACCTAAAGCTTCAGCTCAGCTTCTTCTCGTGCCATACCAGCCCCTGGAGATTATATATATATATATATTCTCATTAAAGTGCCTTTATAATTGGGGAGGAACCTCAGAGCAGAAGATCGGTGGTCCCGTGTTGGCCTTTAAAGAGTACACATAGGCATCAAAAAGAGAGAGAAAGAAAAAAAAGGGATGAAATATTGATCTCTGCACTACCACAAACAATACTGAGGAGATGGGAGAACCTACAGAAGGAAAATCATTCATCACCAGTTCTGACAGCACTTGTTTTGCTCTGTAACAATGTACTGAGTTAACTTACAGTTGTGTTTCAGGTGTTTCTTTAATTTTAGCTGTTATTTCTACAGGGTTTTAGCTAAACCGAAGACAAATATTGTCATGCTGTCAGTGCAGTGCATGTGACCTACTGTCTTCTATATGCGTCTCAATGGTACTTTTACTGAAAGCAACGTTTCTGTTTGCTAGCATAGTCCTTCAGCTGTCATTTTTTTCATTGTTGTCTGCTTTTTCACATAGTGATTTGATCTCATCAGATGTTTGTGGAAATGCATTGTGAATGAATAATCTGCAGTGGGATGTGTGTTGAGGAAATATAAGCCAGTTTTGAATCTCCAAATGTGACTTTGGAAACTCTCCAGCTCATTGTGCCCATTTAAATTCAGAAAAAGCAAGTGCTGTTTGTTGTGTAACCTTTACCAGTCCGGGGAGGCACATGGGATGCAAACACTGGCAACTGAGAGGCAGGCCTTCCAGATAAGAGAACACAGAGCAGAGAAACATTCAAAGATACCCCCATGAGCACTGCTGCTTCTGCAGTATATGCCTCCCAGACTATTTATGGGAAAGAGACCACCAGATAGAGTAAGACATCCTTTCTTTCTTTCTTTCTTTCTTTCTTATTAAATTATTATAACATTTTAAACATTCTTGCAAGTGATGCACTAATAGTGCCAATAGTGAAAAACAGATCATTCTCAAGACAGATGATGATTAAGTAGTTGTCTTGAAAAAAAGTAGACATTTTAAACAGACCTGTAATTAGGGATGCACCAATATCTAAAGTATGGCTACTAAATACAAACAATAAAACAGTTATAGTAGCCTACCAACATTTAATACTGATAATCTCTGTTATGCAAATGTCCTGTCCAATAGCAGAAAATGATTAAAAAGTGGTATATTGGATGCGTGTTGTGCAAAGTAATAAGTAGCTAAATGGCTAGTTCTGCTATGAACAATAGAGAGAAAAATGCCCCGTTTTAAAGCAGCTGAGCCAGAGGTACAGCTGAGCCCTCCAGAGGCAAACAGATGTATGACTGCAACTATTCCTCAAACCCCAAATATGTTTCTCTGCTCTCAATGGCCTGTTAGAAATGTGGGCCACCAAATGTTTAAAAACCAGCAAACTGTAAACGTAACCCCCTAGAGGTTACATCACTGCAGAGAAAAGCAAGTAAATCTAATGACCATCTGCGAGAGTTATGTGACTTCACCAATCAGAATAGCAATCAATGCCCTTCCTGAAGGCTCCTGCCATTTGGGCTGTAAAAATGATTGGATGTTCATGGCAAATTGTAATAATAGCTACTGAATAAAATATAATGCATTGCAAGTTATTTATTGCATCGGTTTGAACGTGTTGAGCATATGTTTGCATTCTGTATTCATATAAGTCTCATTCTACTGCTGGTGGAAGCAAAGAAAAGTTTGTTTATGCCGCAGATATTGCAGCAAATTATTAGGAAGAAATTGTAGATGACTGTGGTGATGTAAAAAGCATGTGATGAATTGTAATAATTTTAAGGTTGTTATCTGCAGTGAGGGAAATCAATATTCTAGGGCCGTGGGCTGCTTAATGTGAGTATTGTACATTAGGCTTTTCTGTAATGATCAAATCGAACTGTCTCGATTCAGCCAGCCTTGAAAAGCCAGCACTTGGGCTGTGTCATTATATCAGCGGAAATATTTCAGAGGTAATTCATAGGGTATGCCAAAACGAACCCCCATCTTGTTTTCTAAATGAGAGCATTTCTAGAGGAGCCTGTAAAACATCTATTTTAATCAGTAAGGAAACGCTTGTTTGCAGTCTCATACAGGTGCTTCATTATTGTCTCATTAACTGCCTCACGACCGGAGACACACAGCATAGCTGATTTTTGACTTTTGCCCCATATTCTGAACAGCTAAAAGACATAAGGACATCTGTTATAACAAATGAGGATGAGGAAGTGAGGGATATGTTATATGGCGGGCACTGTGTCACAGAAATGAAGGAATTGAACCGTGACTCATAGTCATGTAAAATCCTTTCACAGGAAAATAGGCCAGGCTGAATGAATAAAGTCGCTTATGTCTGATTGTTTCAAGCTGTCTATGACAAGAAATGTGCCCCCGAACTCTTAAATAATTTATTAGCTGCATAAAATGTGTGTTTGCCAACTCTGTTTCTTCATTACATGTACGTTATCGCTGCTAATTTGTTTTATTTACTCGTTTTAGTTCTTTTGGATTTGGTAGGCACGGATTGGTCTTTCACTGGTGTTTGCTATCACTAGGATGCAATGGCAGGTGTGTGGAAAAGGCTTTTCCTGTGTGTAATCTCAGGAGCACTATGTCTCTGGCATCCATATGCAGAAAATAGGACAGATGGATGTTTGTGCTTCCCAGTATAACAGAGCCAGTTGTCTCAGCCCATGTGAAACAGCAACAGAGATGCTCATGTCCTGCCAGCCCATGAATCATTGATTAATGTTTCATATGTGCCACGTTTAACAGTTACAAATACGAATCCACCCAAAAATGGTATTTAATAAGCAGTCTTGATTCGAATCAGAGCCCTGTTTCAAACGTTTGCTTTGTTGTGATTACCTCCCATGTGTTGTGCTTGGCACTACTGCACTGTTGGCAACAAAGCATCCACTGCCAGACCAAAGCGTTGCTAGTAATAGCTAAAAATGCCAAAAATGAGAATACACAATGGAGAAAAATTGAAACAGTTTTATTAGGCAGATATGTTATTATCCCAAACAGTGTTCTTATAGAAATTACATATTTAGATATTTGTATTTATTATGCTAACATATAAATGTATATATTAGTTTTACATAGCATTATATATATATATATTAGGCACCTAATATCATCTTGATTAACTGCTTTAGCTTGTTCTTCTTTGGTCTCAATCTGTGTAATAATAATAGAAATTCTGTCATCTAGTGGTGGAACATAAGAAAGGTTTTTAAAATTGAGTTGCTTGGTTTATAAACAACTTTTAGTACTTAAGTTGCATAAATGCATAAATCTGAGGAAGAACGTATTTTTGTTTCTTTACCATTACTTATATGTTATTTAGCTGTGCAAAGCGCAAATTTGTCTGTCGGCCATATTGCCATTGTTCATTGTACCTTGTATATGACCAGTGATATACTGACAAGCACCACAGAGATGATGATTATTACATTTTGTCTGTGTAAGGATCATTTTAATCTATGTTAGCTTGGCCTGCTTGCTACTATGATTTTAATAGTAATTTTCTTTTTTGGGGGGTCTGTTTGTTTTTATTCAACATTTTGGTAGGATATACATACTATAGCACATATACTGAAAAAGCCCAGCTCAGAATGGCATGTCACTTAATTTTCACATTTTATTGTTAAATTAAAGAAATTTTGCTAGGGAACCACAAGGTGGCACTGTGACACAGGAAGCAGCCTTTTTCTAGATTTTTTTGGTCTGTCCACTTTGTTTTGCGAGCTAAAGGAAATGGTGTGTATTCGCACACCATCCTTATATAATCTGCAAGTAAACTTTAGTTCTCATAATATGGCATAGGAAATCTATTCTGCTTGTTTTTTTGCTGCTCTCTAAAACTAATACTGTATAGCCTACCAAATAGCCATAGAGGACCTGTCAAAAAAGCACTCCTAATTGCTGATAAAAAAATAAAATAAGTACAACTGGCATATTCAGAGAAGACTGGATACTTTGGTGTCTCATTAAATGCACAAATCCCATGTGTGTATGTTTTTTGCTTTTGTATTTAGTTTTTTACCTTAATATGGGAATCTTACCCTGTGCCCCATTAGAAATCTTGATATTCTTTGCTCTATCCTTCAATTAAAATCTCAGCTTAATTCTGATAATATATTGAATAATATTTTTGATTCTTTTTAATGTATAAAATGTAATGTTAAGCTATGCCCTTCATTTTGTATGCAGCCTGTTACGTAAGTGTGATTTAACTGATAATATAAGCACCATTATCTACAGTACCTGTTGAGCTCCAGAAATTCGGTCATAGCTTTTTATCATTGTAAAAATATGTTCCAGAAAACAAGGTTGCAAAAATAACAAAGCCTATAGAAAATGTATATAAAATACAATTTAGCTTGAACTACTGATAGTCATAATTTAAATGCTGAGCAGCTTCTTTTGGTGACTTTTTGGCTTTTTAAAGAGTTTTAGGCCTTTTGCGCAGTAGTTATGAAAAGTGCTATCAAAATATGTTTTTCAAAACTTTTTCTTTATCTCTAAGTCGACTCAATACATGCAAATCAGAAAACCTTCACCACAATATTATTTTCATTTCTCTTTTGATATAATTCAGCATGTGTATGAGAGGTCTCTAGTGTGTTGCGCACAAGGACAAGACCCCATTCACAGCACATAGCAGATTAACTGTGAAAACAGAGCCACAAATACATCATTTCAAGGCTGTTTTAAACAGGAGACTTATTTTGAATCAGAGCTGAAACAACAGTGTTTAATACTTGCTGGAAAGGTTTTCTTATCAGGTTTTTAAGGGACTATTTATTTAGATTTTTAAAAATAAAGAAAACTGGCGACCAGCCAAGATGACCTTGATTTCAAGGACTTGTTGAGCAAGACATAAATTATAGGGAAGTATTAGTAATGTCAAGCATAATACTAGTTCTGATGGTCATTTATTTCTTAAAATGGCATTTAAGTGCATTAGATGTGCATACCTTGTCCTTTAAAAGAACTGCAGCGTGGGCTGTGGTACCGGTTTTTATTATTTTCTCAAAAAACTAAAAAACAAAGGGGTCATATGATGTTGCTAAAAAGAACATTATTTTGTGTATTTGGTGTAATGCAATGTGTTCATGTAGTTTAAGTTTCAAAAAACACACTATTCTTCATATACTGTACATTTGCCTTCCTCTAAAAACGGGTCGATTTGTACAAAGCTCATCATTCTAAAAAAGCGATGTGTGCTCTGATTAGCCAACTATCCAGTGCACTGTGATTGGCTGAATACCTCAAGTGTTTGGCGGAAATGTTACAACTCTTACCATGACATGATGCCATGTCCCGGCGCTATGACAAAAAAACAATAAAAGCCATTGCATAAAACATAATTACTGATTATCATGACTTAGTACTGTCTTTTTGCGCATCGTGTTACATCATCCCTCGTAAACATGACACCATGCACTACAACAAGCACCAACGTTACCCTTTACTGCTCAAAACTCACATTTCAATAGTAAGTAGCAGGATCTTTTAATGAGAAAACATAACTTACTTAAAGGTGCCATAGAATGGAAAACTGAATTTAGCTTGGCATGGTTGAATAATAACAGCTCAGTACATGAACATAACATACTGTGAGTCTCAAACACCATCGTTTCCTACTTCTTATATAAATCAAGTGTTTGCAA